>PVJH01006381.1:0-102357 GCA_004026705.1 Nesogale talazaci | reverse complement strand
GTAGATAGTCTCATGTGTCTCCAGCAGAGCACCTGCTGGTTTCAAATCGATGGCTTCACCGTGAGCAATACCCACGTAAGATCACTCTGCCACCAGGATTTCGCCCAGCCAAAGTATTGATATCTAAATTCTAATGCTATTTCTTCTCTTGTTCGCTACAAAGGAGCTCTATGACACCGTGAGTTTGCCAATGGACTGCTAACCATGAGGTCATAGCCTTTAACTCACCAGCTGGTCTTTGGGAGAAAAATGAGGCTGTCTGCTCCACTCAAAATTTTCAGATTGGGAAACTATACATATTATACACATCTAGATGACAACATGTACAAAGAGCTCTGGTGGTTTGGAGTGCAGTGGTTATGCATGGGCTGCTAACCAAAAGATCAGTAGTTCGAAACCACCAGCTGCCTCAGAGGGAGAAATATGGTTTTTCCTATATTTCACAGAAACTCCTAGGGGCAGTTCTACCCTGTCCTGTAGAGTTGCGATGAGTTAGTCAGCATCAACATCAGTCGTGACTTTGAAGTTGTTTCTTATATAGACTCAAAATGAGTCAGAATGGACCTGATGTGGCTGTTCATTAGATGTTGTCGAGTTGGTTCCGAAGCATAGAGACGCCAGGACAGCAGGAAGAATCATTGCCCTGTCCTGTGACATCCTCACAGTTGTTCTTACGTTTTACATGTAGTTGCTGGGTCAGTCCATCTTGTTGAGGACCTTCCTCTTTTTCTCTGTCCCTCTCCGGCACACTGACCTTCTCCAGAGACTTGTCTTTCCTGACAGCATGTACAAATTCGATGCGATAAAGTCTCACCGTTCTTGCCTCTAAGGGGCATTCTGGCTATATTTCCTCTAAGTTAGATTTGCTTGCTCTTTTGGTAAAATCATGGTACTTTTGATATTCTTCACCGACACCATAATTCAGATGCATCTCTTCTCCCTCAGTCTTCCTGTGTAGGTTCTTTGTGAGTCAAAATCAACCTGATGGTCGTGCAGAACCCCCTAAATGTCCTCTCATTGCCACAGGACTTTTATATCTTCCCACGTGTGAGGCTGTCTTCTCCATGTTCTCTGCCTTCTCCCTATTCATTGCTCATAGTTAGATCTTGTTCTCAGTTTTATATATTTAAAGCAAAGCTTTATGGTTACCTTAAAACTTTCCCCCCATTAAATAGCCAGCTGAGCTCATAACTTTTAAGACTATATTCTCACTGTAGATATTAACAAAAATCTAATTTTATACTTGGTGCTAAGGGATGACCTCTTTTTCTAAGCTTTATCTTCCCTCTCCAGAGGAAATAAATGCCAGTTATCATGAAATGGCAAAGGCTGCCAGAAAAAAAATTCAGGAAGGAAAAGAAAAAACCTCCAGTAATCATCTCCAACTATTATCTGACTCTACTTTCTCTGCAGAGTAGAAGGAATCTTCATCATTCTGCCATTATTTCTTCCAATTTTCATGTTCTCATATTTGCAGTTTGTGCTGATGGTCTAGATAAACGAACGACCAGGGTAGGAAAGTTTCCAGGAGTTAGGAGGCAGCAGAGCGTGACTGTAGACTCTTGGTGTCAGATGTTTAAGTTCAGCCTTGGCATTCCTGGATGATATCAGTGACTAAGCACTCAATGGTTATTTCAAAGATTGTAAGTTTAAGACCACCCAAAGATGCCTGGTGAGAAAGCCCTGGTGAAATCCAAAGACTAGACATTGAAATCCAACTAGAGATGCTTCATAAGAAAAACCTGGTGATCCACGTAGGAAATGACCAAGAGACTGGCAAACCATGTCAATCATACTTCTACTTGACTACAATGTGGAGTCACCATGTGTCAGAATCAACTTGAGAGAAACTGGCTTGGTTATTTGTTTTCTTTTAAAATCTGTATGCTTCAATTTTCTTCTCTGTAAAACACACACACACACACACACACACACACACACTTAATACCTGTTTAATTAGCTGGCTATATTGTCCATTTTAATTGGGGGAAGTAGGATTTGAAACTCTCAGAAATTTAAATAGTCAATATGAAATGTGGATTCGATATTTCCAGCACAGAGTAAAATGCTCTTAAGAACATGAATGTGATTTACTAAAACGTTTTAAAGATGAGAAATTTTGACATGCACCAGAGAGTCCCAATTAATAGGTGTCCCTAGACTGTCAGAGGTGTTGGTTTGTTTAGTATTTAATTTCCTGTTCTGCCTTGGCTTGTTGGTATATGTCTTTTGAACATTAACTTTTACTGTCTGACATTTTCAAGAAGCATTTAAACTAGAGATAGTTTTTAATTAGCTAGGTTGGAGAGTTTACAGTAAGGGGAATTTCAGTTCCTGTTAAGATTCTTTTCCACCAAGATGTTAATGCTTCTCTGTTCAAGTGACAGGTGGCCCAACATAATTGTGAAGTAATTGAGTTTAAAGTGAGATTTTCTAATAAGATTTAAGCCTCTCCATTCCGTTAATGAAAAGTTTTCTCTCTTGCACCCTCTCTCCTCACTGAATGATTCTGATAAATAGTAGTATGCTATATGTTAGAATTTGGAGGAGGGTAGACAGACTGGAACATGTTGATAAATTATAGTTTTATTTTAAAACCTATAATTAAAACAATAAAATTACAGAATTTTAATAAAATTATAATTTGGTAATGGAGGAATGTAACTGCTGCATATTTTAAATTCTTATTAGTTTTTCGTGGGGCTTAAGGGGAGAACTCATGATGTAGTGGATATACGTGAGCTGTGATTCACAAACATTAACAGTCCAAAATCACCAGCAGCTTTGAGGTTTTCTACTCCCCTGCAGCGTTACAGTCTTGGAAACCCACAGGGGCAGTCCTACTCTTTCCTCGAAGGCCCTTCTGAGCCATGAGTTGGCATCAACCAGTTGGCAGTGAGAGTGAGTGGGGATTACAAAGCTTCCTTGGAATCCCGCTGCTGTTGTCTTAACTCCCCCACACCTAAAGAATCAACAATAGAGACACATTTTATTGTTAAGTTGGACGTTTTCCTATATGCCACCAATAGGTCAAAATTTTTTATCTGTAGCTTAAGTAAGAGGTCGGAAGTTTAGACCTCCTTACCCAGAAACCAATAATGTACTTAACCCATGTATGAGTTAAGTGATGAGTGGTGATACCTCACCACGATGAGGTATCAAGACCCAGAAGATGAGAGGATTGTTTTCCTGTAAGACAATATCAGTTACCTGCATTGATTTGTTCAAGAAAGGGATAAAAGCTGACACACACACATACACACACCTGCCTTTGTGCTTGGTGTTTTAAGTAATGAGGGAAAACGAGGATTGGAAACCTTGCTAGGAGCTTCCTTGGAAGCTGGATGTGCACGCCCCTTTGCTGGCTTCTTTGTCAGGGTCTGGATGGAGTCCTTGGCACAAAGCAGCAAGACACACTTACCTCAGCCGACTTCCTCCTGAAAAGCTGAGCGTGGAGTGTAGCATTCAAATAAATAGAACTGTGATTTACTTTTTGAAACACTGAATTTTCTAAGAATTACATTCTGTAAGCAACTTAGAGAGTATGTGGGAGCAAGGGGTAAGAGAGAAAGGATTGAACAGACATGTGTAGATCTCTCTGTGGGGGATGTCAACACTACCCAGACCTTTGAAAGGTTCTTAGGAAAGGTCCTCTACACTTTAAATTACATCACCTGAGGCCTGCTGTAGGGAAATTCCTAGGGAGCAATCCTACTCACTTGTTTACTACATCAGAGTCAACTCAGTAAGTTTGATTCCATCTCTTAAAAAACCACCGAGAAAATATTGACCGGTCCCCATCCTTGTGTATATTTTCAATGCATCATCATTATTTTTAAAGAGTAAGTTAGAGCCTGACTCTGTATTTTTAATTCTTTCATTAGGGGTTACATGGACCCCGCTTGTCCTCACTTAGCCTCTTCCATATGTTGAAAGGGTTGAAAATAGAACATCCTTTTTAGGGATAAAATACAAAACAGGAGAACCAGAGATGAACCCGATGTTTTATATGGCAATGTACAGTGTACACAATGTGACATCTATTTAGAAAGTCACATTGCGGAGCTCTGTAATTACCAACGGTCCACATTTTTGAAAGCGGTCTTAAGTAGCACAAACTCTGTATTCTAGAAGCAGATGAGGCAAATAATAGAGCTGTAACTAGGTCAGCTGACTGGAGACCAGAATGATCTAAAGCCTTAGCTGCGAGCATCCCAGGGCACAGAGGAATAAAGAATCAATAACTGAGAAGTTGGGACAATGACTTCCCATCTGAGCTATCAAAGACAAAACAACAACAACAACAACAACAACAACAACAACAAATAGCCCTATAAAAGCAGGATAGCTGGTTCTTAGAGATGCTGGCTAACACAAAGGGCCTCAAAAATCTTGTGAGAAAATGGAAATGAAAGATAATGAAATGTTCCATGCAATTTTAAAGACCCCGTGTAAAATTTCAGTTGAACAGAATACCATATAGACTCATGTATAAGCCAAGTTTTTTAGCACTTTTTAAATGCAGTTTTTATGGTAAAATTAGATGCCTCAGCTGATAATTCAGATTGGCTTATATTCAAGTATATATGGTATGTATGCATTGTCTTCATGTGTATGTCCAGGTAAAAATAGAGAAACAAATTCATAGAGACTCACATGTGAATAAGAAACAGGTTTATAATCAAGAGCCATTGAATATTGAGAAAACATTCCAACCCAGTCCAGATTAAGTCCGTAAGTCAGATATTAGCCTATATGTCTAGTACCAAGTCCTCTTCAGACTCACAAAACGCGTGCAATGATCCTGAATGCAGAAGGATCTCAGGTCAGTGAGTTGGAAGCCTTTTGGATCCAAGTGAAATCATGAGCATCTCAGCACTGACACATGGCTTCTCCAGCTCCAGAGGTCTGCCTACATCAGAATAGGTCCATATGGTTTCTCCAGCTCCCAGGGGGTAGTGCCATGCGTCTTGGTAGCAGAGTGTCTCCAAGAGAGTGTGCAGGGAGAGAGTCTCCACGGGAGTGAGCTGAGGGAGAGAAGTGTCTCCCACCTTCAAGGAGGAAAATACAACACTTTCCAGAATTCTGAGGAGAAGGTCATGCCACACAGAGGCCTCATTGTTTATATCTTGACAGGCCAGGGTTCACCCCTTCACCGTCAATCCTCTCAAGTCCCAAACTGACACCAGATTATGTAACTAGCACACTTTTCTTCCTATTCTTTTCACCCGAAAGCTTGTGTGTATGCACATGCACATGTGGCAGTAGTGGTAGACTCATAAAAAACAAAGCCATTGTCATAGTGTTTGTGCATCATAGTCACTATGAGTCATAGTAGAACTGCCCTGTGGATTTCCAGGGCTGTTATTCTCTATGGGAACAGAGAGCCTCATCTTTTCCCCAAGGAACTGCTGGTGAGTTTGAACCATTGACCTTGTGGTCAGCAGTCCAATGAATAGTCTCCAATGCCACCAGAGCTCGTTGTCGTAGGGCTATAACGGATACAAGTTCATGAATTTCATGGGAGTGACGTGCTACCAAAGCTTCATCTTTTTAATCCTCAAGTAAATATTAATATATTAGTATTAGTACACCACAGAGTGATTGATTAGTTCCCTTATGCATATACATATTCTAAAGGAACCAAGAATGCTGTAAATTAGGATACAAATAAATTTCAATGCTGTTGTAAGATAGAAGTAAGTTCAATGTCAAATTCCATTTCTACCTTCATTTCTCTGTAAGTGAAGTACTTTCTTGGTGTTTTTAATAATTGGCTTTTATGTGTGATCACATTTATTCTATCAAATTTTTTTATAATAACTAGCTGTTTTGCTAAGGCTCTGAATTGTTTTCCTCACACTCTGATACATCAGGGACAGTCTACTCCTCACTATTTAATAAGGCATTGCTTTTTATCTGTTAGTTAATATAATTTACTGTTATATTCTCCTATTCTCAAGTTGCTTAGCACAATGTGTACAAATACTAATAAGTGGCTTATTAAGTCTTTCCATTCTCCAGTTTACTAGATGTCTTGAATTACTTGTGCCCTCATTTGGACTTAATCCTCCTTTGAAATTAGCAATGAACGCTGAATTCTCATTTTTTATAATAGGTCTTTTTTTTTCTCGTCCTTCAGCCCAATCTCTTGTGTACGCATTAGCATGTCAGGCATTAACTCTTAGAGTATGCTTTGTAATTTCTTTGAGAAGAGGAATCGTTTTAGATTTTAATAGTGTCAAAGGATATGTGAAAAAGGTTTGCACTGTCAAAAAATAGTGTGAATGTGAGCATGTGTGTAGGTGTGTAAGTGTGTGTGTATATTATTCCATGATTAGGGAATACCAATTGTGAGGAAGAATTCATAGGAGGCAGGTACTGGACAGGTTGCTTATCATAGGGATTTAATAAGGATACAGAAGAATAGTTTAGGAATTTTATGATGAGAGGTGGTAAATTAGCTAAGAGAAAAGGTTATATGAGTATTGGATTCATTTTTCTTCTGAGTTGAGCTTTCATTTTTAGTTTTTCTGATTTCTGTTCTCTCTCTCAGACCTTTTCTCTATTCATCCCATGCTCATTTCAGTTTGTAACTAATTTTATTAAGCTGTTGAACCCTAAGATGAACGTGATGAGCGACTTAACCTTGCCAGGGTTATTTTTCCTCATTGTGCCACTTGTTCAGTCAAAGCACTTGTTGAAGCTGTTAATTTTAAAATACTCATGTTTTATTTTGTTTGAGCATTGGTTTTCCCCTCTGCTATCTATAAATCTTTGGTTGTGGAGCACTCCCGTGCGCAGCCCCTCCCCGCTCCCCCCAAAAAGATATGTGCCCATTCTGGCTTACGATGACTCCATGTTGTTGTAGAATAGAAGTGCTCTATATGCTTTTCTCTTTTTCTCTTTCCCCAAACCGTTTTACACATATTATATCCACAGTCAGTCACTTCAAGCAGTATTGTGCAATTGCTCCCACAGCCAGTTTCAAATCACTCTTCTTTAACTCCTCGATATCATCTCTGCTGTACAACTCCCCTGCCGCCACCCCACCCCCAACCGCCAGAGGATTTTATTGACTCTATTCATTACAGCATGTCTCTTGACCTTTCTTCTGTGAGGCCACTGGGTGGGTTTGAACAGTCAACCTTTACTTATATTAGTAGTTAGTTCTCATCATTTATAACACATATGAATCTAGTTTTACACATCAGAGAATCGAGAGAATAGTTATTTTTAATTTGTAAAGGAATATTTTAGAAATAAGAAAAGTTGCACATTTCAGTGATTATGAAGAGCCAACTAGAAAGAAGTATTATTTAATATAGGAAAAAAGTGATAGGCAAATGAAAAATCTAAGCCAATGTATTAGTTCGGGTAGACTAGAGAAATAAATCCACAGAAACTTTCATGGGTATAAGATAGAGTCTTCATATAAAGGATACATTAAGGAAACATTCCAGCCCAGTCCAGTCCAAGCCCGTGAGTCCAATATTAGCCCATATGCCTGATACTAATCCATAAAGTCCTCTTCAGACTCACCAAGCACAGGCAATGATGCCAAATGCAGGATGATCAAGGCCATTGGGTAGAAAGTCTTTGGATCCAGTGACATTGTGAGCCTCTCAGTGCTGGCAAGGGTCTCTCTGTGGTTTCTCTGCCTTCAGAGGTCTCTTTCCTTCAGGATAGGTCCGTGTGTCTTCTCCAGCTTAGGGCACTAGCATAGTTTCATGTGTCTTGTCAGCTGCAGTGTCTCCCAAGTTGTAAACCAAGAGAGAGTCATGTCTACCACCTCCAAGGCAGGAGTTGCCAGAATTCTGAGAGGAAGACCATGCCCATACAGAGGCCTCATTGGCTATAATCCGATTGCCAGGCTAGACTCCACCCCTTCACTCCTAATCCTCAAATTGACAAAGAAGTCAGCTTTGCAATGTTGCTATCATTTTGAGATACCCATTTTTTTTATTGAATACATTCTCAGTGCCTTAATATAGTGATTGAAATGATTCAACTTACTGTATTTTCCTACTGTCCTTTGAGTCCATTCCAAGTGAAAGCAGCCCTATAGGGCAGAGTTGAAAGCTTCTCTGTGTCTGGGGCTGGGGCTATACAGGAGCACTAAACCTCCCCTTTCTCCCATGAAGCAGCTAGCGTGTTCGAACAGCTGACCTTGAGGTTAGCAGCCCAATTTGTAGACTACACACACAGAACTTCTTTTATTATCTTAATTAATGATTTGTTTAATCGATTCCTTTTCCCATCTATCTAGGACTTCACTTGGTAGACAGAAGCCAGCAGAATATTTGTTTTGTGACTTTGTCTACTAAAACAGGAGAAATTTGCATTTATCTGTATATTTTTGGTGATTGTTATAATTGAAATAATCTGTTCCATACAATTTTATTTAGCTTTTCAGCTATTCTTGCTTTTATATTTTGTATATTTCTTACCCAGAGATTAGCAAACATATTTTTCCTTGGTAAATATTGTTATTAGTTATGGCAATCATATTTTAATATTTAAATAGAAAGATAGTCAATCTGTTTTCTTCGTGATTACTTTCTATGTACTTAGATACATAACCAATTATTTATATGCCTGGAATTATGAAAGCTGGCTTTGACAGTTCAGATTGACTATTTCTGCAATTATCGCTTTCAAAGTCAAAATGCATTTGCCTTTATATTTTTGCCAAGATTATATGGCTAACTTAAAAAGTAATTCACTCCAGATTTGTTTGTTTGCTTTATTTTTTTCTTGAAAATATCTTCTGTATCTTCTGGCATCTCTGACACTATACTGCCTTGTCACACACAACAGTACTGTGATTCCTCAGAATAACATTCCAGTCACACAATCCAGTTGAGTAACGGAGCCCCATCTAAAGTTCCCCGCTCTTGTCGAAGTAGTGATGAGAGAATAAAGCTTTGGCCATAACTTTAAATCCTGCATAGTGCGTTCAGGAGACCAAGTTCTTCTCTTCCCCCTCTCTGCCCCTTTTAGTTGTCCACTTAGTTTTCCAGGAAGATTGTACTCTAAGACAAAAGTGGATCAAGTTTAAAAGCCAAACTTGGACATTTTCTCATGTGCTTAATGATTTGCCTCTTCATATTGATTGTCACTCTGGCAGCCTGTGGTATGGGGGACAGTACCCGGATCCAGGATTTGATCTCAGGCTAGCTCTTCATGTGACCTAGCTCATGTAGCTTATTTTCTGTGATTAGGTTTCCTCAGCGATACAATAGTGTTGAATTACATATTCTCTGGCTTTTCTTCTTCTGCAATTTGGATCCTATACATTTTAGATACTAATCACCTCTTAGGACCTCACTACGAAGTAAGCAAGGGAGAATAATTGCAATTATACAAGTAATCATTACTTTGTTTATGTCTGCTCCTCCCACCCCTTCCTGTCAAACCTCCTGTTGTTTTGTTTTATTAAGTAAACAAATTATTATTTTTAGTTGAATTTATTGGCTCTTTTCAGTATCATAGAGAAAGATGATCTAACTGGCTCTGTTTTCTTTTTATCCTCTTAAGGCTAATGTAGTAACAGTCTAATAAGCAAAAAGTAATTTATTTTGAGCATATGTATAACATAAAATGTAGTAACATTGGTGCTCACTGAATGCCAGAATAAAACTTTTAAATGCTTAGTACTGTAAAAAAATATTGACATAAGATACACCTAACTAGGGAGCACCAACAAAAATAGCATGAACAATCACTTTTGAACCCTTTTAGGAATGTGAGCTCATAAGTAATTAGTTATTGTGAAAGGAATCATGTGTTATTTATTACATTTGTTAATTGTACATCTGCAACTGCATATTGTTGGGATTTTTGTTTGCAGTGGTGACATAATCTATGATAGAATTTGTATGGAATCTTATTTAATAAAAAGTAAAAGTTATAATGGGTTCATAAGCCAATGTGGTGAAGAAAGCCGACCCCAGCATCTGGGGTCTTAAAGGCTTGAAGTTAATCAAGCAGCCATCTAGCTCAGAAGCAACAAGCCCAAATGAAAAAATACAACAGCTTGTGAGATCATGAGTTGTCCATAGGATTAGGAAACAGGATTCAGAAGATCTAAAGCAAAGCAAACAAACAAAACACATTTTTGAGATTGAAGGGGGTTGCAGCAGACAGAGACTCCAAACCCATCTGTAGGCAATGGGACATCCCCTCACAGAAGAGTCACAGGAAGGGATGAGTTAACCATGGTGCAGTGTAGCTACAATGAAGCACTTAATATTCCTCTGGTTCCCTCAGGCTTCCTCACCCTCCAGTATCATTACCCCCATCCTGCCTGCCTTTCACTGCGGACTAGAGTGGAGCTTGTACAGGGGTACAGATAAGAGTTCATGACACACAGAATCCAGGTCAGATAAATTCCAGAAGACCAGAAATAGGAGTAGCTATAGCAGTAGGGTATGGGGAACCCATTGCAGTGATTGACTCATAGCCCCAAATACCACCACAACCACCGCAATCAGGGGGGTGAACAAAAGAAACTCTGGGGGAAGAGAGACAGCGGTCAATGTAAGATATGAAAATAATAATAACTTACAATTTATCAAGGGTGGGAAGGGGGAGAGAGGAAAACAAAAGGAGATACCAAGGGTTCAAATAGAAAGTAAATACTTAGAAAGCAATGATGGCAACATATGTTTGATACAATCTATGTATGGATTATTAGAAGAGCTATAAGAGCCCCCAATAAAATGATCTTAAAAAAAAAAGTAAAAGCTACATATTCATTCAGTCTGATTAGAACTTAATGGGAAATGAACTGGAGTAAATGTACTAACCATGTATTATAGAGCTGTGATTTTTAATGGATAATTTAGTTTGAAAGGAAAAAATGAAATGAAATTCTTTATATAATTTTGCTGCTATTTTTGAAACTTTGAAAATAAGAAAAGAATAAAGAGCAAATGTAATTTAAAACGACTTTTTCAGTTCATGGCTCTGATAGCAAAGAAAGTTTTGTCATTTTTGACTTCCTTCTGACAGAAAACCCTTACAAAATGTGCCATATGCCGTGTTAGTGATCAGAACCATTTTTGAACAGTATTAATCTTCCTTTGAAAAAACAAAACAAAACAAATATGTGGCCTTTCTCCAGCAACTGTGGCAAATGTGAGATTGAATAGACTTCTAATGGCAAAAACGGCTAGATCACAAGTATAACTGCCACTAATAATCTGATTTTATGATTCAAAGTCTCTACTATGCTTTAGAAAATCTAATATTTTAATGCAAGACTTTGGCTTTGGAAAGGGAGTCCACTAGTGGTGAGGCTGAACTCACACTGGCTCCCCACTTGTCCGATGAGTTGTTCTTAGAGCACTTTGATTCAGCTTTTACATTTGTGTGTGTGTGTGTGTGCGTGCGCACACACACGTGGGATGGGGGTTGTTATATGGTGGTAATTATTTTATTTCATGCTTAGAACTACATGCTTAGAGAGCTAGTGGCCCCACATGATTGAAGAGGCGTCAAAGTCACAGTGATGTTCAGTGTCTGGTGTGTGGTGGGGGTGAAATGCAAAATTTCATCTCAAGAGTCCCAGCCTCAGGGCCCTGCCGGATTTGACTCTTCTGGCGTGGTAGTATTTCACAGAGATCTACATAGGATGATCAACGGACACTATTTTGTGTTAGAACTAAATTCCCATTAAAGTTCTTCTTTATTCTTACCTCCCTTCCATTCCTCATTCTCTTATTGCCAACATCTGCAATCATACCATGGAGTCATCTTCGAAGGAAAGAGCAGAACTGCCTCTGAGGCTAACTCTTCATGGGAATAAAAAGCGCATTTTCTGCAGAGCGGCTGGTGATTTTGAACCGCTGACCTTGCGTTAGTCCATGTATAATCTACTGCACCATGAGGGCTCCCCGCCAACATTAAGATGGGAATGTATCGCTGAATTGTATGTGCAGTTTTTTGCTGACTTTCTGCCATTTAGAGACATTTCAGATCTGGCTACATTTTCAATTTTCTGATAACACTTTCTATGTTTTCTCAATATGAGACATTTTCACCCAATTAGACTATTTGGTCACTAGATTATTTGATTTGTTATCACCATAAGCATACCTCTCATCCTTCTGCTGTGTGGTTTTGTTTGTTTTAGTGTGTAGTGTTCCTGTTTTATCTCTTAGAATACCATGTCCTCCTAATTCTTTCCATGTTCTGTTTATTATTTTGGTTCCACCTTATCCTAAATATCCTGTCAGTGTATAGTAGCAAGTGGAGTTGGTGGTGGTGTTGGGCTGCAGTCTGCATGCCCCGTTGAAGCCGCCAGCACCTCCGCAGGAGAAAGCCTGGGTTTCTATTCCCATAAACAGTGGGTTGGTCGCTATGAGTCAGCGGTAACTCGAGGGCAGTAAGTATGTAGTATCGAAGAATGGGGGAAATCTATCATAACCACACTTTTATGAATATCTTCATATATAAGAGTAAGCCAAAACAGATAGCTATTGGATTCTAATCCATGTAAGCATAAATTTGAAACAAATTATGTTTAAACATGCCTCTGCAATCACTGAATGGCTACAGACACATTTTCTCAGAAAGACACTTATCTTGATCTTGTCAGGATGTCTTTACAATAAGGTCCAATCAAAACGCTGGCTTCTTAAGGGATCAACAGAGCCCATTGCGTTCAGGATAGACTTCATTCAGGTCCGAAGGTTGTGGCAACTCTGTGGGGATCCCAGTGGGGCATGCTGGCAGGTTTTCTCAATGAACACAGGGAAATCACGGTGGCTTATGAGGGAGTTTTCTAAAAATTGAAAATGGCTGAGGAGCGACAAAGATAAGGAAAATTGAGCCAAGCAATTGTTTTGTTCCCATCGTGACAGCACCCCTACTTCTAGAGCACCAGGAGCTGTCCAGTGAACATGGTCTTGAGAGATCTTACCACATCCACCTGCAGACCTGAGCTTGCTTTTCAGACTCCTTTTTGTTTTCGAAATACAAAGAACATTGAAAAGGAATCTGACTTGTGCCCCTTGACTCAAATGCCCAAACTGCCAAAATGGTGGTGTGGCTAAAGAATTCGGAATCATTAGGGGAGGAATGCAGAGATGAAAACACTACATTCAGATATCTGTAGACCTAGAGTAAAGAGATGTCACGTAACAGTAGCTTTCGTGTTTTGATATTTCTATTTAATAAAGGTTTTTATGACTTGTACAGCTCTTCTTCTGGGACATGCTCATATTAAAACCATTAAGAGCTTAATTTGTAATTTTAAAAAGAGGCAGAGTATAATTTTCTTAAAAAGAGGATATGTTGCTTTAATCATTTGAGGTTTGGAGGGTACAGTGGCCAAGACTAATCAATAATTCTTTTTTTCTTTATTGCGGACCCAAACACAGTTCATACTTATTGGAAAAGTCAGATAGACTTTGGGCATTCTTTTACCACAGCTATTGCTATGTTCACTTTATTTAAGAATCCTTTTCCTTATTAAGATTAGGATAATGGTGATAATTGTAAATGTGATCGCTTTAGTAAGATGGTTATTGCAAAATTTATATATGGCACCCATTAAAAGGCATTTATATAAGAAACAGATGAAAAGTATTTAGTTCAGTGACTAGAAAGTGCTCAAGGTTATTTTTAGTTTTAATCTTACATTTTAAAAAACTTGTTCATTTAACTTTATTTTTCTTTAGCATAAACTGGAGCAATAAAGATACTGATGAAAAATAGACTAATTTATAAAAATAGTTCCTTCTAACCTTCTTTTGAGAATAAAGTAATGAAATAGACATATATGCATATTTAATAAGTAGGAAGTGATGTCATCAAGTTAGGGCAGGAATTCCCCCTGGTGCCATCATTTTTATTTGCTTGAATCTCAAAATTTATGCAATATAACATCACAGATACAATCTTTGAGTACTCGGAATAGAAAGGAGGAGTTTCATTATTTTTTTTGACCAAGAAATCCTGTGACAGTAGTGGAATGACTATAGAACTAAGACCTCCCTCCCCACCCCCCATTCCTCTACCTCCCCATTTAACCCTCCAGCTGCCCTTATACATGGCCATGTCTAGCTGAAGAGGACCTCACGTCAAGTGTGTAGAACCTCCTCATTTGTTGATGAATGCAAAGGACAGCTCATCACCTGCTGGGTGCCCCTTTCTCTCTCTACTCCACTACACAGGTCCACACCAACCTATACACAAATAGCTATGCATGCCATCTATCCAGCTGATTATGCGCCTTCTACAGTCTAGGTCTTGTCATAGTCTTCTGAGGTCTTCTGAGGACAAACTGTGGTGAACAGTCAAAGGTTCTGTCTCAAAGAGACTTTTTTTCTCATGAAGTAAGAAGAACACACCAATTGATGTGACCCATAAGTGCTTTCGAGAAGGGAGAAAATTAAGAGAGCAATGATGACAGGAATTACTAGGTGGGGGTGAGGCGCTTGCTATATTGTATAGGGCCACTTGGGAAATCATTTCTGAGAAGGTTTACACTCAGGAAAGAGACTGCATACTGCAAAACTGAAAGCCAAAGACAAATGTTCTGAATGAAAAAGGATTTAAAAAGGCAATTAAAAAGGGAAGACATAGTGGCCAAGAGAAAGAGCACAGTCGTGTGCTCCGCTGCTGCCCATGGGCTGCTGCTCTGTGCCGGTGGCAGTTCAGGGCATGCCGCCCCAGCCGGAGCCAGCGGCGAAGTGGTGGGCATGCGTGGATTGCGGGAGGTGTTGGCCTTTCACTTGGAATGGGCAAGATTCTCTAGTGGACTGGATGGAGCTGTGAAGAACATGATAGAGAGGAAGATAACCCTGAGATTTATTTTTCTTAAACAATTATAAGAGGATTAATTTCCTTCTCTGAGATGCAGACGGCTTTAGGAAGAATGAGCGTGGATGTGGGGGTAGTTCTCCAGGAGGCTTCAGGTTTGGGATGTGTGAACCTGAAGATGCCCGTTAGAGAGCCAAGTAACGCTACTGAAGGTAGTGTACAGCTATTCAGGTGAGAGGTCTGGCTGCAGCAACAACTGGTCTACTTCAGGGATTTCAGTTCTCTCCAATCCTGTTGATTCTGTGCTAGGTGATGGCAGCAGTTACTCACATTAGGATTATTTGAACTCTCCTACCTTTCTACCATTTCTTTTGCCACACTTTCAACCCGCTCTGAATACCGTAGTCTTTAGTTTTTCCCTAAAGTGAAGTTCTGTTGATTTTTGCAGTGGCTCCTCACGAAGATGAGAATACCTGGTCGGAAAGTCTTGCATGGGCCATGTGCGAATCGTTACTGGTTTCACCTCTTTCTACGGAGCATCTTCTTTTGCTGTCTCCATTCCTTTCTGACCTGCTGAAGAGTAGGCTTCAGCACACTTCTAGTGTGTGTCCTTCTTCATGTCCTCGGCGACATGGTCAGCTGGCTGAATCTCCTCTCTTCCCCGCTTTTTCCTAGACAATCTCATTCCAAAGGGACTGTCCTTGCTGAGTGCATGATAAGGAGCTCCTTTTATACCCTTGTGGCACGTAGCGCAGCATCCCCATCTATGATTTTAATTGCCGTTTATTTTGCAATCACGGTTGGACCATCATTTCTCTGAGGCGAGGGACGTCTTCAGCGTTTCCCCCAGTGTACCCGCGTTGCCTCGCACAGTCTCTTGCCTCTGTTAGTGCATGGTATTTCATATTTGAGCGAAAAGACAAATGACAAAAGTGGCCTGGTGTCGAGTCCGGGTGGCACGGTGATTGTGCACTGCAGTGACCACACTGCAGGCCAGCAGTTCTCTACCACGCACTGCGCCATGGGAGAAGGGCAGGACTGTTGCTGCTCTGAAGAGGTCCAGTCTCAGAAACTCACAGGAGCAGCGCTGCCCTGTGAGTCACCATCGACTCCGTGGCAGGGAGTTTCGATGTTTTTTGGATGCAAAATTTCTATGGACTAGTGGTAATGTGTGGTCTGGAGAGACCGGTTGGTCCCTGGGAAATGACATCATGTTTATTAAAGTGGATGGACAGCAAAAAACAAAACCCGAGGAAGGCCCCCCACCATGTGGATCGACATAGTGGCTGCAATACCTGGCTTAAGCACAGGGACAATAGGAGGGATGACCCAGGGCTGGGTGCTGTTTGGTGCTGTCGTCCCTCGGGGTCCCCTGGTTACTGGTCCATGGCACCTAGCAGCAAGACTGATGGGAGAAAAACACAGTGAGCTAGACTTGTCCTCACCCGTCAACAGTAACTAGAGGTGTTGTTTAAATGTCCTGAGGACAATGCTAACAGAAATTTGGAGTTCTTCTCTGAAGAAAATTGCTTTAGATTTAAAAATTATAGGCACATCTCATGTTTGTGATGGGAACGTTTCAAAGTTGTCAATGTGTCAAATATTCCAGAACCTATGTGCGAAATGTCTTGATATTTAGAATGCTGGTATATTTTCCTTTTAGCACTATTGGATTATTTTAAGTTTCATATGGAAAAATAAGCAAATGAGAGTGGTCAGGAGAAAAATAAAAGAGGAAAAATGAGTAATTTGTAAAGCCAATGAAAAATAATATAAATCTATAGTATTTAAGATAGAAAGAACCAAAGACTAAAACAAAGAGCAATTGAAAATAATTAGAAGCCCAGAAACACAGAACTAAATATATCTAAGTACTTATTATAGTAGGTAAGTATAAGTTAAAATCAATCTAGGGTTGGAAATGGTTTCTTATGCACAAAATGGTATAGTATTAATAATTGTTTTGTAAATGTAAAGTTTTCTTCCTATCTCACCCAGAGATGATTAGCCTCACAATGCATTTTAAGGAGTCGATCAAAATACTAAATAGTATTAGTGGTATACATGGGTTACACAGTTAGAGCCATGAGATCAGCAGTTGAAAACAACCAGAATGATGAGACTTTCTACCCCTGTAAAAATCACAGTTTTAGGGTGGAGCCCCAGTGGCTTAGTGGTTTGTGCGGGACTGTGGCCCACTGGGTTGGAAGTTCAAATCCAGCAGCAAAGTTAGGCCTCCTACTCCCACCACCAGAGGGCAGTGATGCCCCCAAAACAAAAACAAAAAATACAGTTTTAGAGAACCTGTCTACCCTGTGTTACAGGTCTGTACGTGTGGAAATCGGCTTGATGGTGAATTTGAGTTTTTTGAATCGTAACACTTGATCCCACTCCTTTGCAATGGGAATAGAGATCCACATTTTTCAAGACTCAACTTTAAATTATACACAGATTTTTGATTGTGAGAGAAATTGGTTCCCTTAGCTTAATTATACTTGTGTATTATCCATAAATACTATCCTGGGCTCCCATTACTCCTCAGGGGTGAAAATTACATCCAGCGATGCCAATCACTGTTGACTGTGTGTTGGTTCTATTTCATCTGATCAAGCTGTACATATGAGACACTGTTGTTGACAACTAGAAGTGGTTTTAATTGCACATAGGAAGCAGAAAATGAAGAAACAATAGAGATAATTCCTGACAGGTGAAGTGCCCAGTACAATAGCTATCCCGGAGGCGATGGGAAACTCCCACACATGCCCACACTTGGTTCTATAGATTAGGACTACCTGCGCTTACATTTGGTTCGCTAGAAAAATAAAACAAGTGAAGCTTATATTTGTAATTTTACAGAGAGGTTCGTATCAAAGGAGTGGCTCACAGAGTTGTACAACAGGGCCTGTTCTAGTTGATTCATGGATCAAATGTCACACCGGAGATTTCCTCTGACTCCCAGAGCCATAAGGACTGATAAATCTAAGATTGTCGGACAATTGGCTTCTAGCAGTAGAGATGAATGAATTCAATGAGCACAGCAATTTAGGTGGCAAGTTGCCGATAACTCCCAGGATTAGCAGGTATCAAGTCCAAAGAGCCAGAGCTTGATGCGATATCCAGACCCCACAAAAAATCAGGCAAGCTTTCCCACAGCATCCACTTATCCTGGGAGCAGGCACATCCTTGGCAAGATCTAATCATGAGAGGCTCACTAGAGCTTGACCACCAAACCACTGAGAATCCTGATCTAGCCAAATTGACACAATAACTATCACAGGGACCAAGGCAGTTTCTATGATGGATAGTCCTCACAAAACTATCCTAGCAGGGCAGAGGCTGTTCTATGCTTTAGGATGCAAGAGATGAGAATGCAATGTAGATTTCCCTTCTAGGCTATCCAAGGAGAGGCAGATTAGAATATATGGGCACCATATGGAATTCTATTTCATGAGACCTTATTTAGATATACCTTTAGACTTCAGAGTGGGAAGAGGAAATATGTGAAGCCAAAAATATGTGGTCAGAAAAAAGAGCAGGGAAGATTTTAACTGTGGCTTTGGTCCAAAGAACTGCCTTCTCTTAATTTTTTATTCTTATACCTGATTCTTGAAACTGTTTATTGGTTTCTATTACTGTTGTGTGACATGTCAATGTTACTATTTTCCTTCACATTTTTACTTCTAAAATCACAGTAGTGCCTCCCTGATGTAGTTTATTTCTTGTACATATAATTTATTATTTACATTTTAAAAATACCTTGATGTTTAAAAGTACCTTCCCTACCCATTTGCAGTTTAATGCCTTCGTGACCAGAATCTTTTAACTGTGAGTCTTTTAATGAAGACCATAATCTTTGTGACTCTAATCTTTCTCTTACAGAGAGAAAAGAAGAGGAAGGCTCTGAAGAGAAAAAAGTGATTAAGAAAAAAATTAAAGAACTTAAATTTCTGGATTCTAAAGTTGCCCAGAACCTTTGTAAGTATCATATTTTAATATCATTAAATTATCAAAACACACTAGAGATGATTTCTTTCAATTATTTCATTTCCTTTATGACTTGTACTGCATGTTATTTGAATTTCATAATTCTTATTATTACTGCTTGCACAATAGGTTCAAAAGTTAATTTTCCTTTCTTTGAGACAAGTTATGGGATTAAATTTTTCAAATGATTAGTGTATTAGAAGATAAAATGGGGAAGGAGTTTAGAGTGAAATTATACATACCTCAACTGAAAACAGAACTTTACTTTAAAATCCATGTGTAACATATGCATATAAAAATTATGAAATTCAGATAATTCCAACATATTTTTAGAAAGGAGTCTGTGGATTACACGCTTTATACCTCCGACTCGCTGTTATTTGTTATAATTGATTACAACCTTTGTGGGTTGGGGTCCTAAAGAACGTAAAGAATAATTTCTCTTTATTTTATCCGAGCAGTTCAAAACTTATATCAAAAGTACCAACTGCAAACATTTTAGATTTAATTACTATTACAGAAGCTAACTATTACTGAATTGTCATTCTGGCTAAATTACTACAAAAGAAGAAGACATGTAGCGCTGCTCCTAATTCCTATAAATCTGTGATGGAACGGAGGCAGCATGATGTGGATTCCTGATCTCTTATGGCAGTCTTATGTGGAGCATTGAGAGGGATGATAAATAAACATAGGTTTTAGTCTCTCTCTCTCTCTCTCTCTCTCTCTCTCTCTCTCTCTCTCTCTCTCTCCGTCTCTCTCTCAGTAATTACGTGCACTAAGTGAAATTTTAGCAGGTGCATAGCAGTTAAGAAACGGGTTGTTTTCTGTAAGGTGAGCAGTTGGAAACTACCAGCCACTCTTCAAACGCCAGGTAAGGCATTCTCCGTTAGTCAAGAGTTTCAGTCTAGGAAACCTCTGGGGGAAGTTCTGCCTGGTTGTGCAGGCTTGTTATGGTGCAGCATCAACTAGATGGCCATGAGTTTGGTTCTGATTCTTTGATAAGAGGGGAGAGATCCATGATGTTTAAAGAGGGAATGCAGGAAGATGCACTTTGTATAAAAGGTAGAGTTGATAATCTTGAGAAAATGTTAGAGCCTCCTTTCTTCACACCTGTTATGGCAGTTGACAGTCTAATTTCTACAATGTAAATCTGAAAAAGTTCTCATGGGTTAAGCAGAGACATCAGTGCCGACAGCCGATATTCAAGTCTGTGTTCTTGAGCACAAATGATTGTACATCCTGTTGCCTTCAAGTTACTTTTGACCATGACACGTACGTGGACCAGTGAAAGTGCAATTGGAGGGGCCCTCACTGTGATGTGGAAGCCATGGGCTGTTTGTGTGAGAAACAGCCTTCCAACCTGATATGAGGTTGCAAATAAATGGGGGTGTGTGTGTCAGAGCATGGAGGTTTGGGGATTTTGTCTTTAAACATTTCAGGGAAATTTTCCTCTAAAGCATAGGTTTCCAAATTTAATTGCCTTACTCTGTCCCTGGTATGGGGGCAAGGAAATCCTCCCGGCTATTAAAAACTTTTCTCCCATAGCCCATAATCCAGGATAAAGTATAGGTCTTGCTTTTGCAACCCTCCTGGATTGTTGCTGTGCCCACCAGGGTGCGATCTTTCCTACGTCAAGAAACCTGCTCTAAAGAATCATTGTCTTACTTCAAAGTGCGATGGTAGTAAGTTAGATAAGGTCACACAGTTTTGTACAGCCATCTAAAAGAGAGGATTTTGTCTTCAGAAAGGTTCACGACCTGCGTCACAAACAGTTAGTCTTGACTCTGAACAGACTTGTTGTGGTTCCTGAAGAAATGTCATTCTCCGTAATTTTTTTTCCAGATGACTCCAGCCAGGATATATTAGTTTTGATATCCATCTCAAAGCTGTCTGTATTTGTTTCGTTGGATAGAGTTTTTTTAGAATTATTTATATAATACGTGCCGATCCTAAATAGGATTTTATGTCTAATTTTAATTATAATCATTTGTATGCTAAATTTGTTCCTGGTCCTTTAATGTTGATTACACCCACCTACTGAATTCAGTGCCATTGAGTCAACTCTGGGTCAGAGAAAGTCTACAGAACAGATTGTGGTTGTTCTTTTGGCTTCGGAGTCTGTATATCTTTATGGGAGCAGACTGCTTCACCTTGCTTCTGAGGACTGACTGGTGGGTGAGCTTGAACTTCTGACCTTAAGGTTAGCAAACCTGCCTTTAACCCAGTCTGCCACCAAAACACCTTACACACTTACTCACTCCTGTTGACTTGATCCTGGCGCCCGGTGTTCCGATAGGATGGTGTAGGCTTGCTCTTGTGAGTTTCCATAACACTCTTAGGGGGTTAGAAAGCCATGCTTCTCCCGGGGAGCAGCTGGGCCTGCTGACTTTGGCGATCACAGCTCAATGAGTAACCCCTATTGTAGACACTACTTCTGCATATATTCATATTTATAATTTAGATGGGGAAGCTTGGGCAACTAGAATAAGGTTTCTCATCTTGAAGATACCCGGTGGGTATAGAATATATCTGATCTCATGTACTGATAAAATCACCTTTTTACTATAAAGAAGAAGCCTGCTTGTTGATTGTTTTAGCTGTGTACATTCATTTGATTGAGAAACGTGTCTTCAAATATAATGTCCCAAGGTCCAGAATCGATACTGTGTCATATTGTGATGTAACCCATGCTAGGATTATTATCCCCCCCCCCCCAAATTATCTCAAGTGTGATGATTTACACTTCATTGTGTGATTCATGGCTCATGGTTGTCTATCGAATCCAGAGTCCTTTCAAATATGAATTCTGAGAACAGTTTAATGGTAGTGACAACTGTTTTCTGAATGAATGAAATTGGAGTAAAGTTGTAGGCAGAGTGGAATAAAGATTTGAAAATGAGAAAGTTACTTTTAAAGTTTATTGAAGATAATAATATTGGAGCTGTACTGGATCATCACTTAAAAATAAACAACTGTTATACAGAATTCTGAGGAAAGGATCTAAATTTCATTCATCCATTTATTTACTTGTTAATGTAAAGTTGGGCTCAAAACAAAAGCAAAACAAGCACACTTAGTGTGATCCAGATGGTTCTGACTAGTGGCCCCAGAAGAGAGTAGAACTGTCTGTGTGATTTTTCTAAGACTGTCAATACTTGGGAGTGGGGGTGGGGGAGATAGGGTGGCGGCTTTGTCATTCTCCCAGGGAGAGGCTGGTGGTTTCAAACCGCTGACCCTGTGCTTAGCAACACAATGCATAATATAGTCCATTGAAGCCACCAGTGCTCCTTGGAAGGTAGGTTCCCAAACCAAAGCCAAACTCATAAGCACTGAGTCGATTCTCACTCACAGTGACCTTAATAAAGCAGGATAGAATTATTCTTGTTTTCAAAAGTGTAGCTCTTTCGGAGAGTAGGAAGCCCATCTTTCTCCCATGGAGTGAGTGGTGGTCTCGAACTGCTGATATTGTGGTTAGCCAGCCAATGTGAGCCACAATGCCAAAGAACTCTGGAAAGGTGGATTCGAACCCAAACCAATCTCACTTCCAGGGATGCTAGCTCAGAGCAGCCCTCTAGGACAGGGTGGAACTTCCCCCGAGAGTTTCCAAGACTTGAATTCTGGATGTTTGGGTTTTTTTTTAAAGACATTAACTTTTTATGGGAGCCAAAAGCCCCATCTTTCTCCGTAAAGATGGGTTAGGGTCTTCCTATTTTGACAGTCCCTTGGTGCATCATTAAAGATAAAGTTCTAGCCATTCTGTGTTGCAGAGAAGGTTCAGAATTTTACAAGATTATGTTTACAATCTTTGTTGAGTGAGCGGTAGACTTGTAAAAGGAGGACTCCCGGAATCTGCAAGTCAATGCAAATATTTAAATGTGAACAAGATGTCTTGCAGAAAACCTGGGTGACTGCCTCCAAAGTCTTCACTTTTTAAACTCTTTGCATCAACCCAGAGCTTCCCAAAGATATCTAAGCAACCCATTTTGAAGAACACGACATGTATTCATAAAAAAAGATTCATCTTAAGGCGTCTTTAGAATTAGCTATATATCTTCTTTGCTATTTTTACTCACTTTAAGGATCTTAAAAAATAGCATTTATGCTTGTCTTAATTTGTAATTTCTTTGTAATTTTAAGAAGTCTTTGTTATGGCAGGTGTTTTATATCGTTTATTAATAAGTTATGAATAATGCTAATGTTTTTGATCTTTAAAATTAGGTCTGCTTAATTATAGACTAAAGGTTTTAACTGATTATAAATATTGAAGAATGTAAAAGAATAAGTTATCTTCATCCACAAGTGAAATTTTTCTCATAACAATCTATTTTCAGCTTATTATGTATGTAAAAAGTTACAACTGAGACTATCTTCAAAATTAGAGAGTTCCGAAGACCACCCTGATTACTGACACCAGGGGAAAATTTGGGTGCTCCCAGACCACTTTTTAATAGTTCACTAAGAAGAGTCACATTGTAGTAAAAAGTTAACAGCTGGAAATCACCCTCGGAAGAGGTATATAGGACTGAGTCCAGAAGGGTTGTTAAAGTGAAACTCACACAAACTGATGTGTGACAGAGTACACATCAGAGTATTGTACAATGTACTCTGTACATTGTACAGAGTATTGTCAACCAGGACTCGCATTCATCGAGTTGACTCTGACTCAGGACCACACTGTGGGGTAGAACTGCCCCTGTGGGATTCTGAGACTATACCTCTTTAAGAGGATAGATAGCCTCATCTTCCTCCCTGGGGGTGGCTGGTGGTCTCAAATAGTGACCTTGATCATAGCAGTTACATGTTGGTCTACACACCAGTTGCTCTGTAGAAAATAAATGAAGCTTTCAACTCCTTTAAAGAGTTACAATGTCAAAAACCCAAAGAGGCAGTTTTGCCCTGTCTACTAGGGTTGCTTTGAGTCAGACTCAACTTGATGGCTGGGAGTTTTGTTGTTTTTTAACCCCTCCCCACCCCCCTGCCGAGAGGATATATAAGGAGTCTTAGTTGGACTGCTAAGCTCAAGTTCAGCAGTAAGGATCTACCAGCTTCTCAGTAGGAGACGAGACCATCTGCTCCTGTGTAGACTTAGGCCACAGAACCTCAGCAGCCTAAGGAACAGTTCTCTTCTGCCCTATATGGTGACTCTAAGTTCAAATTCATGGCAGTGAATTTGAATTTGGTTAGCATATATTTTTGTTGTTAACAATTACAGTTAATCTTAATCATCTTCAGTTTGTTTTAAAATGATGTGAAGAATTTCATTTTTTCCCTCTCCATCATTTACTTGTTGAGTATTCCTTTGAGAGGATATCCTTATAAAATTTGCTTGTTGTCTGTTTTCAATTGTGGAGTTATACATTTTAACTCTATCAATCTCTATTATTATGTCATTTAGATAACTTTTAAGCTTATTTTTATCACTATGCGGTCGGTTAAACAGGCTTGGCAGAATTTGAAAATTAGACTAATTCCTATTCTCTGTCATTCTATATGACATGGATTCAGAAATGTATGAGTAAAGCTGATGACATGAACACAAAATAAATAACATGACATCCTCTAGAGTGAGTCCAAGAGAGAAACAGATCATGAATTATGAGATCTATGAAAACATATCTTTGTATAGAAATACCTTCAGACAAAATATGTAATATAAAAGTTCAGGATACAAAATAAGTTAATAGGTTACATGTACCAGTTATTTCATATATCCAAGCTATTAACTGTCATTGGAGAGAAGACATATGAATAGTAAGCTAAAGGGATAATATCAAAAGCATTATATTTAATGATAGGAAAATATTCCTTATATAACCCAGTAGCTTTTGCATAAATGATTGCATACTAGATAACGATTGTATCAAAAAATTTTAAATAATGTTCAGAATGCTCACAACATTGTATACTATGTAATTCATTTAGGCATGTTTTCATGAAAATTTGTTGTTTAAAACTGGATGTTTAACTTTAGTTTTGTGCAAAGGTTATTTCCTTTGCATGTTACCTGCAATGTCTCTAAATAATGAAGAGCCTGTGAATGCATTAATGCTTAGAAGTTTTCTTAGAATAACATTCTCTAACAATTTACAACTACTGGGCAATTTTGTATGAACTAATGGTGAATATGTTTAGAAACATAATATATGTGCATGCTGACTTTTTACAATTTTTTTCATGGTGATACCGTTTTATAATGTACACAATATATTTCTGTTTTTATCACATAAAAATTGACATTATCCCTATAGTAGCCTAATAAATCACCGGGGAAAATCAATCTTGTGACCAATATAGTTCGGGACATTGTTAAGCACTAGAGCTAAAATAGGAGCATTAAAGGTGCTAATGAAAGTTTCCACTATAGTAGTTATATTAGATGATTTAAATTTTGTTTGTTGTGACAAATTTTTTTGTTTTATAAGTAGAAGTATATCTCAAATTATTTTCTTACCTAATTCATCCTGATTCACTGTCTTTTTCCTTCCACCCCCGCTTAGCAATCTTCCTGAGTTCTTTCCGGGTGCCATATGAGGAAATCAAAATGATGATATTGGAAGTCAATGAAACACAGTTGGTGGAGTCTATGATTCAGGTAAACAAACAGGCAGAGAGCTTGAATTCCAATATTTCATTGCAAGCTTCTCATTAAATAGAAATCAGTAAGTGAAGCAAAATTCTTAACCCAAATCATTCAACTGGAAAATCATTGCTGCATAATTAGTTTTCGCATAACTTCTGCATTGCCAGGAGATAGAATTCTGCATCTTCTTCTAACTGTGAACTAAATATAATACTATCAGAATGATTACATTTCAATTATTCCTAAATGGCTTTTTTTGGAATGGCAAATTGAGTAATTTTACATTAATGTTTCTGTTTATTATAGTTAAAACTGGTAATATGTTAACTTTGTTTCTGTAGTTCTTTGAAATGTGTTTTCCTCAGATTTGTATGGTCTTTAAAGTTCTATTAATATTTGATATGGAAGATTAAGGCATTTGTATTGAATGATACTCTTTCCAATAATTTCCTTTCATGTGCTTTTTAATATTAGAGATTGTTTGATAATGTCTTGAATTCATTCAGAAATTCATTCATTCATTGTTTTTCTTTTTTAAGGTTGTTTTTCCTCACGATTTTTTGTTTTGTTTTGTTTTGTTTTGTTTTGGGGGGAACATCACTGCCCTCTGGCGGGAGTAGGAGGCCTAGCCTTACTCCTGGAGAGCTGCTGCTGGATTTGAACTGCCAAGCCCATGGGCCGCAGTCCCACACTCAACTACTACGCCACTGAGGCTCAGCCTACTTACGACTTTGGGGGGGGCATCACTGCCCTCTGGTGGTCGTGGTACCTACCCAGCCTTGCTCCTGGAGATCTGCTGCTGGATTTGAACCACCAAGCCCGTGGGCCACAGTCCTACACTCAATCACTACACCACCGGGGATCAGCCCAACTTGCGATATTTTGAAAGATAGTTCCGGTGATTCAGAAACTGACTTGATGGCAGTGAAGTTTTAGATTCTTTCACTGTGGTGCTCAGGGAGTTGATGGATTCCACAGAAGAGATTTACGGTGCATAAACCCATATCAAGATAAAACAAAACAGAGTCATTTCTGTCAGGTAGATTCCCACTGACCACGACCCTGTAGGGTAGAGCAGAATGGAGCTGGTGGGTTTCTGAGAATTTAACTTTCTCCTGCAGAAAGGCTGGAGGTTTTAAACTGATAACATTTCAGTTCGAAACCGACAAAGAACCCCACTCTGCAATCAATTCTTCTGTACATATATTGGTAGGATTTACAATCGAATCCAAACACAAATTATGTTTGAGTATATAAAGTATATATATTCAATTATATATAAAATAATGTCTTCAGTTCATTATATTTTAGACTTATAATGAATAAAAGAAATGTAGAAAGCTGTTATAGCAATAGACAGAAGCCACATGTTATTTTTGTCTCAAAACAATTAAAATTATACTAGATATTTTATTTGATCACTTATAAATGGTACCCTCAGAAGTTTTTTTTTCTTTCTGGTTTTGCTTTTTCTAGTTTGTCTTCTAAATGTGGCGTTTATAGAAATCTCATCCATGATTTGTATTATGAGCTTCTGAGGTTCCATTTTTGAATGTGTTTTTCTCTGGCAATTGAAATTCACTACAATGTTACCATCTCTTATGGATGATGTTGTATATGGCCTTTTGTTTCAACTCCACATTCCTTAAGAAACTCTTTCCCTTAACACGTGTTTGTGTTGTTTTATAATGCATTTGTAAATAAGTCTTCAGAGTAGTTTTAACATGAATATTTTAGATGATCATATGCCATTTGTTAAATAAAAATGGGGGGAAACAACACTTTAAATTCATGTCCAAAGAAAATTTGACTACATTATAGTTTTCTCTTACTTTTTTTTTTTATTTAATTTTTTTTTTTTTAGGCATCACTGCCCTAGTGGTGGGAGTAGGAGGCCCAGCCTTTGCTCCTGTGAGCGGGAATTGAACCTCTACCCCAGTGGGCTGCAGTCCCGCGCACAACCACTACACCACTGGGGCTCAGCCCTTCTCTTACTTTTATAACCAATTACTTCACACTTTCAAAATAACCCATGAATGTATTTCCTTTCATTCCTTTATTTCAGTATTCTGACATGGCTGTTACTGGGCCAAAATAAAAAATTAGGTAGGCTGTATAGCTTTCTGTAGACTCCTGGGGAGGTTTATTGCTCCTTCTTAGCATTTGCAGAAGAAAGATGAGGTTTTAATCCCATAAAGAGTTCCAATCATGAAACCCACTGGAGCAGTTCTACCCTGACCTCCAGGCTAGTTTGAGTTGGAATGTACTTTATGGCAGTGAGTTTGTTTGTTTCCTTATATGTTTTTCTTATCTAGAGGCCACATTCTTTTTCACCTGCCTGTTCTTTTGTTTTTCAAAGTCAGCATGTCCCATATCTTTGAATATTCATCCTACGTCACCAAACCAAAAGCCCAACTCACTGCCATCCAGTCAATGCTGACTCATTATGGCACCCCCCATTCTTTTGTCTGCCATTTCCACTCTTAAGTTGTATTGATTACATGAGCCCTTCTAGAGAATTCAGAATAGTCTCCCTAGTTCAAGTCAACTCACCAGAAAACTAAAGTCCATCTATAACTTTAATTCCCTTTGCCATGCTACCTTACACATTTACAGTTCTGAGGACTAAGGCTTGGACATATGGAGTGATTGGAGGTGGGGTGTAGGATTAGCAGATGTGAGAGGCCGTCCGAAAGCTCATGGGAAAATGGAATTAAAAGAGAATGTAATTTCCCTCTGAACTTTTGGAAACCCTCATGTAAAATGCAGCCTTAAAAATTGGGAGCAAAGCAAGATACTTTAAATTTAAGTTAGAAATCATCAGCCCTTGCATATATGGTTTTGAAATAGGAATTTTTGTGCTTTTTGAGGTTTCACTTGTAATTTAAAAACATGTTTCTAATTTTGAAAACCCATTGTGCATAAAGTCCTACATGCTTTATAGTAATCACCTTCACTTGGTGGCACTCTGCACATTGTCATAATGTTACTCTGGTTTATCAGTTATTTTCTCATATAGAACAAGGAGTGAATAGTATGCTATTTTTTATTCCACTTTTCCACATGATTTTTTACCCATGTTTTTTATGTATGTCTCATCACTCTTTAATTAGTTCATTTAGCAAATATTTTAATGTACCTATCATGTATATAGGGCATTGTATTAGACTCAATAAGATAAGAAATTTTTCTTGTCGGAATTTATAGTTTGACAAAGCAGATGACAGTTGCATATGTAATTATAACTCAAGGTATTTGTTAGTTGCCGTCGACTTGAGACTAGGTCGTATGCTGAGGGAGTCCTAGTTCTAGTTGTATATATGAAGAGGATGTCCCATTTAGAAGATGGTACAGTGTGGATTTAGAAAAGGTTAAGAGGTTTTATGAACGATGTAATTGTTCATAAAGAGGATTGTTCCTACTTGAGCAGTAGTACAAGCTATGAGAGAGAAACAGGATCCGCATGGTCCACGGTGGTATTTAGTTTGACAGAAATGTGGACTTGTGAGGGGTGTGGGCTGCATATACAGAAAGTAGACTGGAGTAAAATAGAGATGAAGTCTCTATTTTTAAAAATTATAATTTTATTACAAGAGAATGCAAAAAGAATGAAGTGAAAAATAATACATTTTCATGAAAGATGAAAATCTATTATGTCTTATGTAAAGCTTTCCAAAGGAAGTTGATAAGCTTAAAAGGAAGAAGTCTCTTGGAGTAAAGACATTCTGAGGGTCATGTAATAAATTGCTACCAATAGGTATGGTCAAAAGAAAATATCGACAACCCCGCCTCTGGCAGTTCTACTCACAGACATTTCCATGTACATGGGGGAACTGTGTATTTGGATCATTTTACTGAGGGCTCTTACAATGCTTATTACAGTCCATACATCAATTGTATCAGGTATATTTGTATACATGTTGCCATCATTCTTTTGTTTTAATTCACACTGACAGTTGGAATAGTGGGTCCATTTTTCTAAGGGTGACCTTAACTTGCCACTGTTTTGTTGTCATTTTGTCTTTGGCCAGTTAATCAGGTTGTTGTCCAAAGGTACACAGTGAATCCATAAGTTGTTCTTTGATCTAATTATTTTGACATATGCAAATCTCTAATGCTATGTTTCACTAATACCACCTTTGGGGAATTTACTGCCATCCACATAGGTAGCATGATATAGACTTCATTCTAATTTGTTTGACTTTGGCTGTGTACAAAATCTGTTAATGGGATATTTGGAAGTGTGATCGCCAACTGCTCCTTTTCGGTTTCCCTTAATCAATTTGCTAACTGGTCATAACACTTAAATTGATTGTATTTTGATCCAGAAGGTCTATATAGATTAGACCTCATTTTGGGGGGATTTTATTTAACCTTGTACGCACTGACAGAGAAGCATGGCTGTGTGCACTCCTGGTCCATCTCCTGTGGGAGTTGTTCTTTTGTGTAAGCCCGTGCCTTGGAGAGGGCTGCGCATGGACAACGGAATGGACACCACAGGAAGAGACCATGACTTGTGGACCGCAGACAATGGAAGCATGGGAATGTTTCGATGGAAGCATGGGAATGTTTCGGTCACCGGCACTTAAGTCCCAAAAGAATTTCCTTTTAAGCATTTTATCTACAAGGAATATCAGCCTGTTTTTTTCCAATGTTCTTTCACATTAGAAAAGCGATTTGGCTTTTAAAGATGGTTTCAATTTTTAGCATTAAAATCATAATCCCTTTGGCCATCTCTTGCAAGCACTGTCATTAAAATTCCCTTGTGTTTGTCATCACCCCCCACCCCACCTTAGCTGTCCTTTTAGTAACAGTATGATTTCTTTTATTTCCTGAGTGAAATGTTGGCTTTGCTTGAAATCTCTGACATTTGATTCCCTAAAGTTCAGAGGCAAGATATCCTTTTAACCCAGGTGAGGAAGCGGCTCCTTTGTTTGAAGTTGACCTCTGCTTTCTCAGCCACAGAGCTGATCAAATCAACATTCTGTAGTGCTTGGTTTGCATCTATAATAACAGGCATAGAAAAGAAGGAATGTATGGTAGTTTAAGATCACAAGGAATGTAGTTTAGGGGTTAGCATAAAGGAAAGTATCCAGAATTAAGATGAACGATTTCCTCCAGCTTATTAACATTTTCTTCCAAATTATGTTTGGTAAGTGCATTCATGAAGATTGTTTTTTATTTTTCTTTCGGTTTCCCTTTTCAGAACTTACTAAAGCATCTTCCTGATGAGGAGCAGTTGCGCTCAGTGTCTCAGTTCCAGAGAGACTACCCTGATCTCAGTGAGCCCGAACAGTTCGCTGTGCTGGTGAGTGCTCTTTCTCAGGCCTGGCACTCTGCAGGGAATTCTCCCCAGGTGCACAGCAAGAGGAGGACCAGGCCAAGCCTTTTCCCCTCCCCATTGCTCAAATGCCTTTAATAGCTACCTGCTTGTTTTTTTACCTAAGTTTATTCATGAGAAATGATGTGATTGCAAATCTCTACTGAAATTCTAGCTTTTAATGACACCCGAGGGGGTTATGAGATGTACACACGTATATATTTTGAATGTTTCCTATTTAATGCTAAATGTTGAAAATGAAAGGCCCATTCTTTGTGAATCCAAAATATATTTAAGGCTACAAAAGTAGCTTCCGTTTCTCATTCTACTCTTCCATGCTTCCATGGAAGCAGATATTTCCTTCTTTAGAAAACCATGAAAAGAATTAGAAAGAACTGTTTTCTTGGCAATAAGGGAGAGCAGTGAATAGGTTAAAAGAAACATGGAGAGGGCCTTCCATAAGCCTCATGTGCTGCCCTGTTTTATAGGAGCTGGGGTCTGTGAAGGTGGGAAGATTTGCCACGGTTGTATATTAGCTGCGGTGCAACTTCAAACTAAGATCTTTATCGGGCTTTCTGCTCTCTGCTCTTTTCTCTTACTGTTAAATTATCATTTGTGGGTTGGTTGCACTCATTCATCATGGTGCTGTTTTAAAGTAGTGCTTTATTTTTTTCTGAGATGACTTAGTCTTTGTTTTAATCTTTCATCTTCACGTATATTCCTATCATGCTCTAAGTAAAAATGGAATTGTGTTTGATATAGTTTTGATAATTCAGGTTGGCTAACTAAACTAAATGTGCACATGTGCCATATTTTGAATGGTTTTAGTGCTTGCTGTTAAATTGCCTCCCACCGAGGCCCTTGCTCTAAAAAAACAAACAAATAAATAAATAAAGCTCAAAAGACCTCAAATTAATCATATACATAAAAGAAGATATTTCCTTATTTGTTTTCTTGTAATTTTTTATTATATTTAACAAATTTACATTTAATTGTGTTTTCAGTGAAATTTTACACAATAGATTAGGCTCCATTTAACAATTTCTACACAAATTGTTCAGAAACATTGGTTACATTTTTCACAGTGTGTCAACATTCTCATTAATTTTAGATGTTTCATTTACAATACTCTTGTTCCTTGTCCCTTAGTACTACATCTGTGCCTGGAAGTCCTTGCTGACACAATGACTTTATAAACACGATGCTTTTTAAAGCTTTTCATAATAGAATTGCTTTCTGCTGGAGATTTTTTTTTAATTTTAATAGATCATTTTTTTTGGCGGGGGGGGGGGCTCTTACAAGCCTTCATAACAATCCATTCACCAGTTATATCAAGCACATTTGTACGTAGATTGCCATCAACATTTCCAAAACGTTTTCATTCTATTCGAGCCCTTGGTATCATCTCTTCTTTTCCCCCTTTTTTTCCTCCTTGGGATTATTTATATATGTATATATATATGTATATATGTATATATATGTATATATATAAAGGGTGGTATGCTGAAATCGAGGAAAATTTCTGAAAGGGATTCTGACTTTTGATAACATCCATGTGTTACACATTTCCCTTGTGAACTTTGCTGGTAAAATTGAGGAAATGAGGCCTATTTCTAAAGATTCTGTCCATTATACAGGATTCTGCAGATGAGAAAACATTCTTCAATGTGCTTGGTATACAATGGATGGATGTGTGGATTGTGATAAAAGTTGTATAAGCCCCCACTAACATGATTTTTTTAAAATCCACAAAAAAGCATTTTCAACAGAGACAGAAGTTTTCCAAGAAATATGATAAGCTGAAAATGTTAGTGCACACGATATAGCCCATGGAGCATAAAGCGTTAAATATGCAAAGTGCTCATAGGTGGTATTCTTTGTAATTAATCTGTTTTTGGTTAACTGGTGACCTCAAGGAATGTTGTGATTCAAATTTTAATGTATCTCCGGGAGTTCTCTTATCTTAATCAGTGCAGTAAAGCTGGACTTGGAAAGGATTTTAGTTCTCTAGCCTTCCACCTCCACCCTTATTCTAATCTGGCTGTGATCAGATTGATCAGATTGATCAGATTGATGGATAAGGGTAGCTGGACACATCTAATTCTTTAGGTCTCTGAGCAGATCCTTGTGCTCCAGACTAGCTTCCCAAGTGGGTCTTTGATTTCCTTCCATCTCATTGGTTCTGCACAACCACAGCCAGATCTCTGTTTCTTAGTTAGGCACTTGCAAACTTTTCAGACTTCAGACACTATTTAGCAAGTTAGGATAAAAAAGCATAAATTTTATGAACAATATCTACTTTTCACTTAATTTCGTTATCCTACATTGCACCTTGAGAACAGTAATACAAAAGTCTATTTTGTGCATTAGCAATGTACACCTGGCTTAAACCACCACATTGTGAGGTGAACACATGCTGACTGTGACAGTTAAGGCATTGTGTCAACTTAGCTAGGCCATGATTCTCAGTGGCTTTACAGTTATATAAGGATGCAATTTGGCAGACAGGTAGTGGTGTAGTTATCTTACCTTTTGTAACCTCTGTAATGCTGGTTTTGGTCCTCTATAATGCTGGTTTTTGATTTATGCCCTGGTCTTTGGAACCTAATTATACTGACAAGGGAAGGATGCATGTGCGCATGTGTATTTTGTCATTTGATCTAGTTGTTGCGCAAGATTGTGGTCCTTAGTGAACAAATCCAGAAAACTGATTGTCTAAGAAATATCCATAACTATACCCCCATGTGTTCTTTGATATATGCGTATATCAAAGAATGTTCTCAAATAGTCCTATCTACTCTTTTATTTAGGTTATAATATTTGTTGCAATGGCTGTATAGAATTCACAGACAATATTCATGATTATCGGGTTTATTAAGGAAGTTAACAGGTTCTGATGCAAATGAGAAATGTTCAGAATACAATTGTTCATCAGGACATGAAACAGAGCCCAGTCTTGCTGGGCTGTTAATACATGCTCTGCTTTGCCGTCAGCCTTTAACTGGAAGACATTCAGCTGAGCTCTGTGGGTCAACAAATCTAGCTCCCTGTATTAAGTGACCCAAGGCATCTGCTCCAGTAAGCCACAGCCCGAAGGCGCACAGCTCCTCTTCTGTGAGCCAGCAGGCCCAGATCCCCCATTTACGTGTCCAGAAACACCTCATTCCCCAAACGAGCCTGTAACTCCAAAGCACCCAGTTTTACTTGCTCCATGGTTTGGGATGTACACCATTGTGTTTTCTGTTCTGCCTCCAAGTTCTACTGTTGCTCTTCTTCCTACCCTTTTGATATTGAAACTCCATTCTTGTTCTTGGATTCCGTGTGTTGTGCGCTCTTACCTGTTTCTGTGCACATGCTCCAGTCTACCCTGCAGTGAAAGGTAGTAATGGGGTCATGACACTGAGGGGTGAGGAAGCCTCCAGGAACGAGAGTAGTAGCATGTGACTTATCAGTGCTTTACTGTACTCTGATTAACTCATCCCTTCCCTAGGACCCTTTATGAGCTCTGCATGTCTGATCCAACCCCTTTGCTCTCAACAGTATTTTTTTGTTTGTTTAAAGACTTACAATCTCAGAAACTCACAGGGGAAGTTCTACCTTCTCCTATCGTCACTAGGAATCTGCATTGACTAGATGGCAGTGGATTTGGTTTGCAGTTTTTTTTTCTCTTACCCAAACTACATAAAATAATATGGTCTCATCTCTAAAGTAGTTTTTTTTTTCTTTTTGGGGCGAAGGGGAGAGAGGGACACAGAAAGACGGAGAGACAGACCTCTAAAGTACTTTTCAATGTGTCTTGATGACGTGTTCAATCAATTTCATATTACAGAAGTTGGTAGAAAACAAAAGAAAAAATCTCCCTATTCCTTTATTTTTGACATTAGTAGTTGGTATATAAATTTGAATAATAGTCATATTAACTAACTTTCATTGCAAGTATATGGGTATTATTCTATTACTGTCATTGTTGTAATTCAGGAGAAATCCTGAAATATTCTCTTCTATAATCAATGAGACATTATGCCCCTCCCATGTTTCATTCCATGTGATTCTCAGATTCAAAACTTCTAAAAAGTAGTTAGGAAATACAACTTTGTTAATGAAAACAAATCTGAAAGTAGTATGATAGAATTTACCATGACTAGTGATCTATTCAATGGATATATAGATATAGATATATATTTCCCCCCTACATGTTAAATGGTGAGTACATATAGATCCCTCGCCAAATGAAATATATAAAAACCAGATTGATTATATATGTAGAAGGAAGTGATGGAGAAGCTCAGTATCATTAGTTAAAAAATAGGTCATGATCTGACTGCAGAACATATCGTCAGTTGCTAATTTGCAATTCCAAGTTGAAAGTAAAGAAAATCTATGAGAGTTAAAGTCTAACCTTATTTATATCTCATGTGAATTTGGTGGCCATTTAAAGAATAGATTTGATTCATTTAACTTTAATGTCCAAAGACCAGAGGAGTTGTGAGAGGATCACATCTCTGAAGAAATAAAGGCTATTAAAAAATAAAAAACAAGAGAGACAGAAAATAGATGTCAGCAGACTATGAGGCTTGCTCTTGTAGCAAACAGGTGAAATGATGTAGTAAAAAAATTAAGCAGAAGATTTCAAATGGCAGCTTAAACAAAGCATAATAAAGAATTATATGAAGACTTAAGTTAAAAATTCAGAAAGAGATCTGTGTGGAAGGGGTGGGGAGGCAGGATAGGCAGGAAAAAGAAAGAAGAAATCCAGGAAACCCTTGCTGGAGGAATTTCTCAAGCTTAAAAGAATCAATGAAAGTATTCAGCCCTAGAGTGACAATATCGAGGGCTTCTTGGGGCATAGAATTCATAGTGAATGAAGCAGGGGGCACAGACAATCACTGTACTAAAAGAAAATTAGTCAACATTCAACCATTTCAGGATGTAGCAGAGGATCAAGAATTGATGGTGCTGAAAATAAGTCCAAGCTGCACTGGAAAATATGTGTTCAAAAATTGACACAATACCAGTAAAAATATATCAACAAATGATGCAGCGGGAGGTATGCACTAGCCTAAGCCAACAGTTTTGTAAGACAAGCTGCCAGGCTAGCTAATATTTATGACTTTTCAAAGACAACAGCATAGAGTTTATTGAATAATATCAGTAGTATTACACATACAAGGTTTTGCTGAAGATAAATTGTTGAGCAGTAGATGGACAGTGAATTGCCAGAAGTCTATGCATGATTCTCAAGAGGACATGGAAGGAAAGATGTCTCAGCTGAGCCCAGGTGGACCTCAGCTGAAAGCAGAGAATGCCACAAAGATATCTAGTTGTCGTTTATAGATTTTGTGAAGGCATTTCACTATAAGAATAATAAACTGCAGAAGCTTTCAAAGAATGGGAATTTCAGAACATTTCATTGTGATCACGGAGAACACCAAGAGCCATTCACTCAAAGAGAACAGGAGGAAACTACATGGCTTAAAATCAGACAAGATAGGTCTCAAGGTTGTATTTTTTTTCATATTTATTCAACCTGTATCTTGAGCAAATAATCCAAGAGAATATGCCTTTTTGTGAAGAATGTGGCATCAGAATTGAAGGAGATTGGTAAAAGAAATATGTGATATACAATTATCAACTTACTTATGTTTCAACTCTCCACTCCTTTCCACTAGAATGCAAGAAAACAAAAATCCCCACAATTGGAGCAATAAACTGCTTTGTGATCAATGGAGAAAATATTGAAGTTATATGGAATTTCATTTTACTTAGTTCCACAATCAATATTCATATATATAATAATCAGGAAATCAAAGGACGTATTGCATTGGGTAAATCTGCTAGCAAAAGACTTAATTAAAATGTTCTACTTGAGGACTTAGGTGTAACAGACCCCAATCATGTTCTTTTCCATTGCTTCAAATGCATGCCAAAGTTGAACAATAAATAAGCCCAACCAAAAAAGATTAAATGCCTTTGAATTTTGGGGAAGAGTATCAGTCGGCTGGAAGAATGAGGTGCCCTCGTGGAGCTGTGGGTTATGAGTTAAGTTGTGTAATTATGAGGTCAGCAGTTCAACGCACCAGGCATATCTAGGAAGGAAATCAGGTTTTCTGCTCCTCAAAAGATTTACTGCCTCAGGGCTGAGCCCCAGTGGCGTAGTGGTTGTGCGCGGGACTGCAGCCTACTGGAATGGAGGTTCGATTCCAGCTCCATGGAGCAAAGGCTGGGCCTCCTACCCCCACCACCTGAGGGCAGTGATGCGCCCCCCCCGCCCGCCCCCGCCCCCCCCCCCAAAAAGAAAAGATTTACTGCCTCAGGGCCAATTCTACTCTGTCGTTATACAAGGTCAGTTGGAGTTGGCTGGCATTAACTGTTTGTCGGTGATTTTGGGGGTTTTGACTAGAAGAACAAACTATTGTCAGAAGAATGGGCAGGACGCACCTTTATAGGAAGTGAAAGAGACTTCATCTCCCGTACTTTGGACTTTGACATGTTTTCAGAAGGGATCATTGCCTGGAGGAGGATACCATCCTTGGCAAAGCAGACAGTTAACAAAAAAGAGACAGACCTTTAAGGGAGTGAATTGACACCGTGTCCTGACGCTGGTGTGCATGATGCAGACCAAGTAGTGTTTCAGCGTTGTTCACAGGGCTGCAATTCCCTGGGGCTTACTCAAGGCCATCTAGCAGCAGCATAAACTGTCAAGAGAGTGAGTTCCTCTTCCCCACCCATCCTTTCTGGAAAGTGCTAATGAATATTAGCTTCTGAATATCTGTTCTTATGAGCTCACATAATATTTATTCCTTTTATACTTAACCCATCTCATTTAGTATAATGTTTTCCAGATTCAACCAAGTTATTATATGTTTTGAGAACTTATCATTATTCTTCTTGCTTGCTTATTAGTATTCGCTTGTAGCACATTTTGTTTATCCGTTCGCCCACACACAGCAACTTCCATGGTTTATATCTCTTTGTTATTGAAAGAAGCTGTAAAATAGCTTTCTGCCACTTCTTTTGGTGGGGGCGCATCACAGCCCCCTGATGGTGGGAGGAGAAGGCCCACCCTTGCTCCTGGAGAGCTGCTGGTGGATTTGAACCTCCAACCCAGAGGGCTGCCGTCCCGTGCACAACCACTATGCCACTGGAGCTCAGCCCTCTGCCACTTTTTATCTAAGATTATTTTTTCTTTCATTGTCACATACATCACTATTAACCCAGTACTTAGGATGGAATTGGGGGAGGTGTAATTTTGAAAATTTTGATTGGCTAGTCAACTGAAATGCATACTTGTAAACATTATGTCTGGCATGTTTAACCATTTGGTGTTAAATTTATGAAATGTCCACAAACATAGCTTCCCCAAACTGCTTCTAAAACCTGAAAAGACCCCCAATTGCACACATACAGAAAAAGCAAAATTTCCTTTATTCAGAATCTGATAATTTTTATTATAAATCTATACCTCATTGCCTTGAAAATAATAAAACCAAGGATTTTTCTTTCATTTTTGACTCATTTTCCATGTGCTCTTTTTTCCTGTTTCCTCCACTCCTGTATTTTTCTCTTTTCTCCTTTATTTAATATCACACTATTACTATGTCTTCCTGTGAATCCTTCAATAACTTATCCACCATCTTTCATCTGAATCTAGGGGAGAAGAAAAGATTTGCATTGAATTTTTAAGCATCAACTAATAAGAGTTTTGTTTTTTGCCAATCTTTTTTGACTCAATTAAAATCATAGTAGATAAGATTTAAACTTGTCTTTTCTACACACATTAAATCTGAACCACATGCAAATAGGTATGGGAACATCTATTCAACATACAACTTTTTATTCTGTTGCATATTGTCACATGTTTGAAATGATCTTCATGTTGTATGTTTATCCCAGAACTCCAAGTTCGGGTTTGCAGATGTTCCATTTCAGCTGTATTATGCTCTCCTGTCAAATTCTCACCAAGGGGTTGTGATTTACAAGCAGCGTGCTTTTAGAGGTCAGTAAGCCATAATGCACTTGTAGACTCTTAGAGACCAGTCTGAGATGTACCACTCCCATTCCAGTACACGTCAACTCAAACTTGACCTAGAATCTGCACTTCCAGGCCAGGTCAAAATGACATGAATGAAAATGCAGTGTGAGTCCTAATAACAATGCCACTGCAAAACATTTTCTGAACAATATTGATAGTGCCTCAGTCATCTGTTGGTTTTAAGTATTCCTGATGAGCACATTGCAATAAACTCTGACTCATGCGACACTAACATTTGGAAACGTGTTGTTTTGTGTAGGAAAAAAAATTATGGAAAAGTAGCAATGTCTGAAACTTTTTCCTTTTCTCATTTCAGCATTTTATCAGCATTTCTAATTTCTTCTTCCCCATCCGCACCTCCAGTAGTGGAAAGTGCTTTAAAATTTCAATCAACTTCAAGGAGCATGAAACTGTGGTTGCATAGGATTTTTATTTTCTTTTTTGTATTAAAAGCACATCTTGGTTGTGAGGTGCCATCAAGTCTGTTCTGAACCGCAGTGACCCTGTGCACAGCAAAGAAAACACTGTCTGGCTCCCACCATTCTCACAGTTGCCCCTGCCCTTGAACCCACTGCTGCCCCACTGTGCCAATCCATCCTCTTGAGGGCCTTCCTCTTTTTCTCCGCCCCTCTATTTGACCAGGTGTATTGTCCTTCTCCAGGCACTGCTCACTCCTGACGATACGTCCAAAGTATGTAGGATGAAATCTCACCATTTGTGTCTCCAGGGAGCACTCTGGCCATCTTTCTTCTCGGATAAAGGCTTTTTTGCCCTTCTTGTAGCCTGTAGCACTTTTGATATTCTTTTCCTGCACCACAATTCAAATACATCAATTCCTGTTGACTGTCAGTCTGCCGTACATTGTTGCTATGACGCTGGAAGCTGTGTCAACGGGCATTTTCAATGCCAGCAAGGTCGCCCAACATGAACAGGTTTCAGGAGAGCTTCCAGATGAAGAACAGACCGTGAAGGAGGACCTGTTGCCAACTTCAGAGGAAGTGCACACCTTGTGCACAGCTTTGAAACATTGTTGGCTACTGAATGGGAGCAGAACCTAGTTCGAGAGAGTGCTGGCCAGTGGCCTTTGGGTCAGAAGGCACTGGGAGTAGGACCGGGGAGGAGCTGTGCTCTCCAAGAAGAGCTGACCTTGCTGAGGTGACTAGAGTGCAGCCTGGGTGTGGAGCCTTTGGGATCTTCATTTACGGGTGGGGTACAGCACAGGTGAGAAGAAGGAGCTGCAACAATCCCCTCATTGGATCCCCGAATGTACAAGGTAGGAACCTAGGAAGATTGGAAGTCATTAAAAATGAAGTGGAATGCATAAATATAGATAGGCTAGGCATTAGTTAACTGAAGTAGATTGGTGTAGGCCATTTTGAATCAGAAAATCATATGGAAATGACACAATTGAAAGGAACATTGTTGTATTCATAGCCAAAGGGAATTTCAAAATCTATTTTGAAGCAAAATGCAGCCTGGGATGGAATTTTATGTACCCACCTTGAAGGAAATTCAATCAATACAACTAATATTCAAAATTATGCACCAACCACCAGAGCTAGTGATGAAGAAATGGAAGAATTTGATAAATCTCTTCAGTCTGAAATTAACTACACATAACAATCAACCAAGATGCATTGATGATTATTGGTAATTGGAATGCAAAAGTTGGAAACAAAGAGGAAGGAACAGTAGTTGGAAAATATGAATTTTTTATCCTCTATTTTTATATTAATTGGAATTTGACACACATATCTTATTCTTCCATCATTCAATCACATCTAATAGAACTGTACAATTGCTACCACAAGCAGTTTCTAAATGGTCTTGATGATTGAAACGAAGCTGGAGATTGCATGATATAATTTTGCAAGACCTCTGACTTGTTGATAGTAACTATGTTTTTCAACAGCAACACAGGTGACTCTACACCTAGATTTCCCCAGAAAAAATACACAAAAATCAAATTGACTACGTCTGTGAGAGGAGGCAATGAAGAAGCTTAATACTAGCAGTTAAAATCAGGCTGGGGGCCATGTGGAGTTGATCATCAGTTATTCATAGGCAAGTTCAAATTGAAACTAAGGAAAACAAAAAGAATTTTGCAAGCCCCAAAGTTTGACCTTGAGTCTCTCCCACTTGAATTTTGAGGACATCTCAAGACAAGGTTGAATGCATTGCTCACTGATGGCAGAAGACCTGACGAGCTAGGAGAGGACACCACGAGCATCACTGAGGAAGGAAGCACAGGGTTATTAAAAAGACAAGAAAGAAATAAAAGATCAAAGTGGATGTCAGAGGAAACTTTGAAACTTGCTCTTAGTTGTAGAGTAGCAAAGGCAAATGGAATAAATGATAAAGTCAAAAGGCTGAACAGAGCATTTCAAAGAGCAGCTTGCAAAAACAAAGTAAAATATTGTCATGACATGTTAATTAGAGTTAGAGAATGAGAAAGAAAGAGTATCAGCATTTTTTAAACTGAATGAGCAAGTAAAAATTCAAGCTTCAAGTTGCAATATTGGAAAATTCTGTGGGCACAATATTGATGGATGCAGGAAGCATCAAAACAAGATGAAAGGAACACACAGAGTCACAGTACTAAAGAGATACTTGACATTCCACCATTTTAGGAGGTCACATCTGAGCAGGAACCAGTGGTGGTGAAGGGAGAAATGGAAGCTGTCCTGGAAGGAGTAGCCAAAGACAAGACACCAGGAAGCTGGGATTCCCATCGGAATGTTTCAGCCCTGGAAGCACTTATTCTTTTAAGCCAGGATATTTGGAAGACAGCTACTTTGGCCAACTGACTGGAAGAAATCCATGTATTCACCTGTTCCATAGGAAGGTGACCCAACAAAATGTTCCAATTATAGAACAATATCATTGATACTGCATGCAAGGAAAATTTTGCTAAAGATCATCCAACTAGGGCTGTGGGAGCACCTTGACAGGGAGCTGCCAGAGGTTCAAGCTGGCTTGAATGCTGAAGAAGGGATATTGTTGCTAGTGGCAGATGGATACTGGCTAAATGCAGTTATTTTTTTGTATGCTTATTTATTAAAGGGATATATGTTTCCAATTGATGAACATGAATCTATAGTATAGCAATGTAAGGATTTGTCAGTTTATTTTCATTCCATTGAATTCCCACAGTACAGTTTCTTATTTAAAGTAAAAAACTTTTGAATTTATGTCTCTGTTGAAGGTGCACAAGTAACTAAGCTGCAGATTTCGACTAGACTCTTAATCTTGACTTCAAAACACCTTTGTTTTTTATCTAAGTTTAAAGTATTAATCATTTCCTCAAGCAAAATCCCCACGGAGTGGAAAATATACAAGAGATGGTAACCCCTGTGCTTTTCTTCTCCTGAATGAAGCAAAAGTTTCTGAATGGAGCCAAAGCTGCTGCCGCTTCCTTTTCCTCCCTTTCTTCCTCTTTTCCTTCTTCTCTTCCTCCTCCTCCTTCTATCCCTCCTCTTCTTCCTCCTCCTTCCTCCTCATCTTTTTAGCTTATTTTTCACTAAAAATAGTGTTGGTCTTAGTTCTGTTTCATTTTCAGGGTCTGTAGGTTGGTAATGGGCCTGCTACAATGATTTTCCATTTAATAAGAATCAGTTGCAACTTTATATTACTTGCTAGTTTATGGGCAGTTTTTTCTCTTTTTTCCAATTGTGTAAATTCAATTACTTGATTTATGTGAATTATAAATTCCCAAAAATTGTGTGTGCTTTTAAACATGCACATAAACTTGATTCGGTCGGTAAATTTATAACAGGTGGTGTGAATTACACAATCAACTTTAAATAAATACAAGAATAATGTCAGAATCAAGCAAACAATAAAACAGATTCTCTGCCCTGGATATTGTTCTTCTAAGTTTTTGTTTTTGTGATCAAAAGCCAATGTGCTATAGCAATAAGTGCAAAATATGAGCTAATGCCAATTAGGCCAATGCAAAAATAACAATATATTCATTAGAAATGCATTTTGCATTTATTATATATTTCTATTAAACGTAACTTCTAACACTTCTAGCCTTATATAGTTGTTTGTGCACCACCCCACCCCCCATTTCCTATCCAGACACAGTGCGTCTTTATCCATACATGCAGAGAATCCTGCTGATGTAGTGGGTTTCAGATCAGGCTGTTAACCACAAGATCAGCAGTTGGAAACCACCACTTACTTCTTGGGAAAAAGATGAGACTTTCTCTTCCCCTAACAATTTCTGATCTTGGTAACCTACAGGGGCAGTTCTGCATTGTCCTGCAAGGTCTACATGAGGTGGAACTCACGTGATGGCAGTGCGTTCTGGGAGTTCCAAGCCCTCTGTCAACAATGAACCATTTAGCATGTTTATTATATTCTCTCCAAGTTTCTTATGATATAAATTTTATGCATTTTTCCTTTGAATTAGAAACACTATTCTTTAATGTTGATACTAAGGTGTACATACTACAAATGGGTGGGTTCATGCTATTTAGCATTCAGTCTTTTCTAGCAATTCTGATCCTAACTCTTTAGGCACTGTCTATCCTTGTCATCTTTTGTCTGGACATAGACCCACTTGGGCAGGGTGCCTCTAAATGTGTTCCGTAGTAGACCTTGCCCCTAATTGGAATGGTAGTGGATAGGGTCGTGGTTGGACTATTAACATTTTATCATGGTGATCAGTGATACAGCGGATTCAGGGGCCTGATAGCAGAATTTCTAACATGTCCTATGGAGGTCTATCAAGAGTAGAACAAGCATAGCATGGACCTCAGGTGCCACCCAGCAGTGTGGACAGAGAAACATCTCTGTTAAGCAGAACTGTTTCTATTGCCAGCGAGGAGGGAGCATTCAATAATTTAAAACTCATTGTCATAGGCCCTCTTTTCTGTAGATATACCTCTATGTCCTGTTTTCTAGAGGAATTTGTTAAATCAAAAATATAAAACCACCAAAATTGTAAAAAGTAACAAACTGCCGTTTAATGACAGAAGACTAAGGGTTCTAAAACAAAACAAAAACAACCACACTCATTACCACTGAAGCAGTAAATCTTTACTGGAGGAGAAAGCCCAATCCTTCTTCCAAGGTCTTTTCAAACTGCTGACCTTAGGGTTCGCAGCCCACTTCCTAACCATGAAGCCACCCTGGTTTCCTACAGAGGTTCTGAAGAGGTTGTGTTTTATCAGAAGGCTCTGTGAGGTGTTTGTTTATGTGGTTAGTATGGAATGAGACCAGGCTCGTGCTGTTTTTAGATGCTGATGTAAGATTCTGAATGGAAACTACCAAATACTGACTTATTTTGCTTAATTTGAATTACTTTCCCCCCCTCCGAACAGTCCAGAACCAACCTCCTTGTTGAGAAATTGCTTTATCCTCATATTTGGGAAGCAGTGGACTCTTTTTTTTAAAATCCAACTTAATTTTCTACCAAGAAGAAGAGTGCAGAATGATTATATATTTTCTATCCGGAAGTTTGCTCTCAGTGCATCCGTTTCCTCTCTTTGGTTGGGCCCTTTCTGTCCTCATTTTAACCGAGCTCCCCCTCATCTCTCCCCTCAAAGTGTAGTTGACTAAAGCTTTCTGTCCCTGTGGTCTAGAACCTGATGCTAATTGCATAAATGTATTACATGTGCAGTGTTCCTTTCTTTGATCAATAGACCATTAAGTAAAATCACTGTACTAATAGTGGCATGATTTAATTGTGTGAGAAATGAGATATGCAAATATTCAATTGTATTACAAGTATAGTTGAAGTTTGGCAAGACGCTTAAATATTGACATCCGACAGTTGGCTTATAAGACTTTCTTTGATTAAAAAATTCTCATTTTGGGGTATTTGTGTATCCATGTTACTTAATTTTGCCAAGCTGCTTGTTCTGGAAAGAAGTCACACGTTTCTATGAAGAATGAGATGAACAATAGTCTTGTTTGTGGTATTGTATTTTGATCTGCCACCATTTGGTGTCACTATAGGGCAGGGCTTTTAACTTTCTTCATGTTTTTTTTTCCTTTTTCCTTTTTTTCCTTTTTTAAATCAAAGAATGTTGTGAGAAGTTCATGCATATTTCCTTGAACTAAAAATGCCTCGTTTTAAAATATACCACAATATTTTTGTTGCAAAGCGTTCAAGTAACAAACAAAAGCCTCAAATATATGTGTAAGCATTCCTTACACATCACAACACCTTCCTGCCCTCCATGCAAATCATTACATGTTTGTTGTGTTTCTTTCTAGGTAAACATTAACACATTTAAAGTATATATATATTTAATTCTGAAACTCTGCACTATTGATGATTTATTGTTCGTGTCTTCCTGTTTTAGACATCTTGTTTTGTATTGCCTAGTTTGTACCACGCCTTTTGCTTTCATTCATTTCCTTAATGAGGCTTGGTAGGTTGTGTACTTGTTGTAGTGTAGTCTTTTACAAATACAGTTCCGCATGCATCTTTGTATACATATTTCTGAGGCAGTGCAACACAGAGGTTAAGCATGACTTGTTTCAAATCCCAGTTCCACATTGACCTGTATGACCTTTATTAGAAGACTATTCATTTTTCTGACTTAATCTTCTCATTTATAAAATGGAGGGTATAGTGATTTCCTATTGCCACTGTATGTAACCAGTGAACCAGCGAACACAAGTGGCTAAAAACAACCAATGTTATAACAATATTTGAGTTCTGAGGGTAGGAAGTCCATATGAGTCAACTAGGCTAAATTCCATATCTGAAGACTTTGGGCAAAATGTTTTCCTGCATTTTCTGCATTCCTTGGTTTCTGATCCTGCATCACTGTGGCATGTGCTAGATTAGGGGTCCTCTAACTATAGCCCACGGGCGACATGCGACCTGCGGAGGACATTTACCCTGCTGTCAGGTGTTCTTGCTGCCGCTGCCTGTCCTACTTAGCAGCTGACTCATCCCAGGCCCACAGTGAATTTGTTCATAGGTTGTTTTTTTTTTAGCTATAGGCCGGCCCCCCAACGGTCAGAGGGACAGTGAACTGGCCCCCTGTTTAAGAAGTTTGAGGTCCCCTTTGTCTCACCTCTCCTCCTCTGACTGCTCTGACTCCCTGAAAAGGAAGCATAATCTGTCAGATGGTGTCTATAGTTCCACATAGACACAGCAAATCCCACAGCAAACCCACCCCCAGCGGAAGAAACCCTGTCTGGCCTTCCGCTGTTCTTCTACTCCTCATGGTGTGTCATTGAGGGCCTTCCTCTTTTTCACTGACCCCTGCCATGTATGGTGCTGTTTACCAGGGACTAGTCTCTCTAGAACACATGTACAAAGTACATGCAACCAACTCTCACCATCCTCACATCTAAGCAACTGTACTTCTTTAAAGGGTGCTCTGTACGTTCTTCATCCAGTCTATGGTATAGTTCATTATATGATTACTTTTGTCCTTGATTACATTATATCCTGTCTAGGGTAATATTTGTATCTCAAGAGTCCTAATTTGATCATGCCTGGATAGTTTCTTTAACTATCCTTGCAAGATAACATTTCCCTTCACAAGTTTGGAAGCTTAGGACATGGGCATCTTGGAGGGAGTCCACAAGGATCATAGTTTTATACACTCCCACTGGATTACTCTAATGAATCCTTAAATTCAGTGACTTAAAAGAGCACAGTCACTATGAGTATGTGTAAAATGCTTTGCAATTCTAAACTATTTATAAAGCATTGTTTTATAATTAATATTATAATTACAATAGGGAAAAGTCCCAAAATTTCAATTACTAAGTCAAAAGACATTTAATCTTGATTGCAAGAACAACAAGAAAAACTCACTTATGCAACTAAATCAATTCCAACTCACAGCAACTGTTAGGCTAGGCTAGGCCTCGCCCAATAAGGTTTCCAAAGCTATTAGTATTTTGGAAACAGACTGCTATATCTTTCTCATGTGAATTTGAATAGCCAGCTTTTGGGGTGATAGCCAAGAAACCCGAGACTCCTGTTAATCTCGATAGTCACTGTTAAATTTCCCTTCCAAAAAGTTTGCCAGTAATTCATCAGAATGAGAAAACTTTCATTGGAGCAGAGGGGCACCATATCACCTTCCATTCTGAAAGCAATGAAAACCGAGGTCCTGATTGTTGAATAACAAAGACATCAGCCTTCCATATGGATTGGAACTGATCATAAAGAAAGCCAGCATCCTTACTAGTGCAACAAAAGACATCAAGATAGGTAGGGATGGGTGTGTGTGGAGCTGTTAAAGTTGTTAAAGATTTCCCATGAATTCAAAATCAGCAGTCAACATTTATGGGAGCATCACTTGAGAAATCAAAGAACATATTGTATTGGGCAAATCATGTATAAGAGCTCGTTAAAGTGTGGGAGAAAAGATGTGACTTTATGGACTCAATAAGGTGTACCGGGCCTTGATAGTCCATGATAGGGAAGACTGAAGGAGAATTGATGCATTTGGATTTTGTTGTGGGCAAAGCATATTAAAAGTCCCATGGACTGCCCCCAAAACAAGTAAAATGATCTTCAAGAAAGCACAGCTAGAAAGTTCCTTGAAGGGAAAAGCAATGGTGAGACTTCGTTTCATGTACTATGGGCATGTTGTCAGGAGGGACCAATTCCTGGAAAAGAGCTTGGTATCCTAGACAAAGAGGAAGACCCTGCACAAGGTGGAGTGATATGACGGCTTGGATCACGTGTTTAACCGTGGTAGCAATTTTGAGGCTGGCCCAGGACCGGGCAGTGGTTGAGTTCTGTGGCGCACAGAGTTGCTCTTAGATGGAATCCTCTCAGTGCCATCTGCTAACATCACCAATATTTGGCTGTGTCACTTTTTTACACTTAGTTTTTTTTCTAATGTATCCTGATTATTAGATGAAAGGTTGTTAAATCTTTATTGATATTTATATTACTTCTGAGAAATAGCCATTAACATTGCCTAGTAATGTTATTTGCTTATTTTGTTTTATTTCTGATATAATCTATGTGTTAAGTATTTTGGGTTTTATTTATTGTTCCTGCTCTTTCTTACATTTTAAAAGTTTGCTTTTAAAAGCTGATAAGCTTGAAGTCTTGGAACAAAATAAGTAGCAGTTTGTTTATTTAGTATTTGGTTTGATTATAGAGACCAGCTTCAAAACGAGGAGAGAAAGGCCATGGGAATTCCTCATAAGTGCTCTAAAACTATTTAGTTGTTTCTCATGGCTTCACATTGATAGCCCAGGTTCTTAGAATTATTTGAGGACTTTTCATGAGAGCAACTTTATTACAGTGTAATTCTCATGCAATCAATTAGGATATCATGACTGCAGGACTCAGAGTCATACCCCGACCGTTGAGTAGCCATGTGGTCAAAGGCCCAGGACCAGTCTTCAGAGCTTCCCTAAGCTGCGGTAGTGTGCATGTCTCTATCCTGGTCCTTGCCCACTTTCATAATCTGGCCTTTGAAAGTAATGAATTGCTCTGCTACGAATCATGATGCTGCGAGGATTTTCCATTGTTTATCAGTCCACTGGCCTCCCAGTGAATCATTTGGGTACCATCATGTCTTTGGGCAGATGGTCTCACTTATACAGATGTTTGATCTTTGTCCTTCTTAAACCTCAATTAAATAGATTTGTATAAAATATGTGTTACAAATACAGAGTCTCTCTTGTCCCCCCATTAGGACATATCAAATGTTTTGTTGTTTTTGAGCCATATTTTTCCGGCTAAAATGAGGACAGTTCAATTTATCTTTTCATCATTGTCAGCAAACCTGAGGCTAAGGTAAGGCCCATGTTTGTTGAATAAGCACATGAAAAGACAAACTGCACATATGTAAAGTATGTACAGTTTAATTGAGTTTCACACACAAATGCACCATTGGCACTGGAGCCAGAATCAAGATAATGAACATATATCTCTCCTAAATGTTTCCCTGGGCTCCCTTGGTAATCCCCCCACTCACTCACCAACCATTAGGTCTTTGATGAGGCAAGTTCTGACTTCCTGCCCACCTCCTGTCACTCCTTTTCTCTGTGCTTCCCTCTGGGCTCCACAACATGGGATGGCCTGAAGCCTCCATGCTCAGGCCTGTCAATGCGTGACCTTCCTCTATTGATCACCACCTGTGGGTCCTTTGCAAAGGCTCTCTCTCCCCACTTGTCTGGTTCCCTATAAAAGTCAACAGCCGCCCTCTTGGTCCCCTGGAAATCTCATTAAATGGTTCCTTTCTTTCTTTTTTAAAAAAATGAATTACATTATTGGGGCTCTTACATTTCTTTTAACAATCAATACATTGATTGTTTCAATCATATTTGTGCATATGTTGCCATCATAAATTTCATTCTCATTTTTGATCATTTATCAGGGGCTTGTTCCAGTCTTACTACAACCCATACCTCCATTGTGTCAAGTACATTTGTGCATTTGTTGCCATCAACATTCTCAAAAGATTTTTTTTACTTGAGCCCTTGGCATCATCTCTTCTTTTTTTTCCCTCGCATACTTATGAACCCTTCATAAATTATAAATTGCTATTTTTATATCTTATACCATCCTCTGTTTCCCTTTACCCACTCCAGGAACTGGTTCTCAAACTACAATGTAAATGCTATTATACAAGTTATTGTTTTCATTTATGTTCCTGAACTTTTTGGCTTCTGGAGACTACCATATCCCACCTTTAATGTCTATTAAATTACACATTATCTGGCATATAATGGTCACAAAATATTAATTAAATGGAGTAGGTAATGAACAAGTGATAAAGAAAAAAATAGAAAAATATAACAGTCATATTTCATGTAAATCATGGTTCTTGATATCTTTTTTTATTTGTTTGTTTTTTGGGCATCACTGCCTCTGGTGGTTGTGGGCGCTATCCAGTGCTGCTCCTGAGAGCCGCTGCTGGATTTGAACCGCCGAGCCCGCAGGCTGCAGTCCCACACTCAACCACTTACGCCATCGGGGCTCAGCCCGGTTCTTGATATCTTTTTAGTTTCAGAGATAATTATTTGAGTTTTTAGTAAAAAATACAAAATCTCTTTTGTTTTGATTTTTCTGTGGTACGAATTAATTAATTCAAAAGTAAACCAAATATCTAACACCTTTGAACAAGAAGTCTTGAATTCACAACTTAAAAAGTGTATGCTAAATAAATACTGTCTTAATTTGTTGGCTATTCTACAGCTTTCTTCAGACTCCACTCTAGATTGGACTTTCTCCTTACCCCTTGTGAACTCAGAGGCAGCTTTGCGTCTCTGAGTACTTCAGGTCTATGGACAATAGTTCCTTCAGTGTCCAGTGGTTTTTGTTCCCAAAATGTATTCAGGAATTTATAGTTTGGTCTAAGAACTATGCTTAATTCAAATCGCTTTAGAAAAGGGCTGACCAAGCAATGGTTGAACCATTGCTTTCTCACCATTTGCCAGGCTTTCTTTCACTCCTTACCAACTGCCATGGGGTGTGTTTTATCTGCTAGCTGTTCTGTAGGTCAGAGCAGCAGCACTCCATAAGGTGTCTGAAACTGTGGACCTGCTTGGAAGCAGACAAGCCCGGCTTTTTTCCACAGGTGACTGGTGGGTGGAAACCACCAAACTCACTGTTAGCAACCCAATGCCTTCCACTGCACCACCACGTCCCTTCCTTTCATTCCTAAGTTTCTCATTACTTCAAGTTCTTTGCAAATGTTCAATACCTTGATTGTGTTTCTCAGAGGGTTAACACTGTTTAATTCAATAAAAGATGAAGTTAGTTGAGATGTACATATGTCATATATACATACAGGGCATGTGTGTGTATGTGATATATATCACATATATCAGGTATAAGCTGACTGGAATATCAGCCGAGGCACCTAATTTAACCACAAAACCCGCATAAAAATATGATAAAGAATTCAAGTGTATATATGTGTGTGTGTATGTGTATATATATGTATGTATATGACTACATATACACGTGTATTCCTTTAAGAACTTATTGTGGCTTCTCGTAATTACTACTTCCAATTCTGTTTAAGGATTTGTCTCCATTTTTTGTTTATCAATAAGGTGGCAGAATCTACTCACTTTTCCTTTTGGAAAATAGATGTTGCATTTGTCTGCTGTTGCTTCTTTTTTGGTACCTGTTCAGATGTCCAATTCCATGGTACTTCCAATGACATCTTGGCATCTCATTTGAAAGTTATTCATACTCAGAGAAGACATTTGCTGGTTTTATAATATATATGATTTAAGTAGCTATGAATATAATTATGATAGTTACATATAAAGCAGTTATAAAAAACTATATTCATAGCTACCTAAATCTTAGAGCTAAGCTTTTGCTAAGATCATAAACAATCATATTTTAGTTTTTCTTGTCACTTTACCTTGCAACCTTCTTGACACGATTCTACCAGGATTTAGGGCTTAATATGAGCTCGTTAGCACAGATGGCTTTTCTTTTGCCTAGTTCAAGGCTTATTAATTTAGTTTGCTTTCAATTATCATTGATTTGTAGCTTAAAATCCTTCAGACATTTAACGCTTCTATAATTTCTCTTATGAACTGATTCGAGTCTTCCATCACTCTCAGCAGCCTAAGTCAAAACAGCCACAATGCCATTTGAATTTTTAATTAAACTGATTAAAGTTTTGTTGGTTTAAGTAGTTAAAATCAGTCATCACCTGATAGCTTCATTTGGCTCACCCTGATATAGTATTACCTCTGCAGATTGTTTTCCCTATGGATTTCATCTCAGTTCTTGCTATATATGAGACAGTTACATGCTTCCTAACACTTAGCAGTGGTATATATCTCTATATATATAACACACACATATATATCACATAGATGTATATCCTACAAAATATTTTATAGCAGGCGGCTCAAGATAATTTACCAGTTTTAATGATTGGTGAATATTTGTACAATTATACTAAAATTCAGAAACATTAGGAGGTTCTTTGAATAGTTAAACTTAACATTTTTTCTGTGCGGATAACAAGAACTAAAACCAAACAGAATGCCATCTACTCCATTCTAAGTCCTGGCAGTCTCATGGCTTTCAGAATAGAACTGTACTCTGCGAGGGTTTCAGTGTTTGTAACAGACAGGAGAAAGATGGGTCTTTCTACTCCAATCAACAGTTACACGGAAACCCACAGGGACAGTTCTACTCTGTCTTCTAGGGTCACATTGAATTGGCATCAGTGTGATAGCAGTGAGGCAGTGAGGTCACACACACACACACACACACACACACACACACACACACACCACCCACCTCCTGTACCCTCCCTCCCCCGCCTCTGTAACCTTACAGAAGTAGATCTCCAGGTCTCTCGTGTGGCAATGGCTGAATTCAAACTGCCATTATTTCTGTTAGAATTACTCAAATGGCAATCTGACTGTTCACAAGATGACTCTGAGTAAATGACTCAAGGTAACAGCATTCCTGTTATTGTATACCCCTATCTTTTGGTATTACTGGATCTTGGATTACCAGGTATCTTTGGACTGACTCAGAGCTCCAGGTCGTGTAAATAACTATACACCTGACTGATGCATTTTATTTGAATCCTTTGCTTCGTGATTCCTCAGTTCATTCCTTTGATAAGTACTTATTGAGCACCTATTCTCTGCTCATCCTTGCTCTAAGGCAAAGCTTGTTACAGTGAACATATTGTTTTCAACTTTATGCATCTTACATCTTAGTTGGGGGCACTAATAAATGTAGTATACAAACATGTACTATAATATCAGTCTTAGTGAATGCTCTCCAGAAAACAGGGTAGTGTGTGTATATTCCTAGCTATTTCTATAACTAGAAAAAGACTTTCTGAAGAGGACATAATTGAGTGACTTTAGTTAGCTATATGAGTATCTCAGAAAATTATATTAGGCAAAAGGCACCATAATCACAATCACTTAATTCTTTATGATAATCAAAGTTGGCACATTTGATGTTATTGTGATTGAGGCAGAGTGGAAGATGTTAGAGAGTCCACCTAACCTATGATCACATAGGGTCTTAAGGATGGGTCGTGGTGTGAAGCACGTGGGTTTTATTCTCACAAAGCTGTTGGAGAGGATTAATGAAAGGAGTGAAGTGATAGGGCATGTGCTGTTTGGAGAAACATTGTTGGGGTGGCTGAGGGGAATGGGGGAGATTGTTATCATGGGAGAGGATGAAGGGGGAGCTTAAGCCATAAATTGTAGCCAATGTCTGATTGGCTACTACATCTGATTTATCAAACTGATAAGTATGGTGGCCTGGCAGATTTGATGGCCATGCCACCAGTGAGAAATTGCCATATTCCGGATCTATTTCTTCTAAGTCAAGAAGGTAGAATGTTTTGAGTAGTTGGGGTAGTAATAAATATAGTACATAAACAGATATGTACGATCTGAGTGGAATCAAAGGTGCTTGGCCTATGCCAGTAAAAAGACCAGGAAACTTCCCAAAGGGAGCAGATTGTGAATACGGAAGATCACCTAATCCTGTCTCCAGCCATGCGAATGGGCAGAGACTTATGCGGGGGGTGTTAGTGGGGCTCAGGACTGGTGATGGAAATCCAAGAACCAGCAGTCCATAAGTGCATTTAAAGCTGGAACCCGATGAGATCACTTGGAGAATGAATTAGAGAGGTTAGCACCAGAGACAGTGGAGGGCAAGGCAAAATATGCAAACGTGACTATTTATCTCAGTCTGCTCCCTAGGGAGAAACTCCTTCTCCTGAGGTTTTGTTTGTTTTTACTGCTGGTTAGCAGCTCTCAGAGGGAAATTGCAATCCCTGGGCTGGGGAATTGTCCATGGTGCTTTTATAATGACCCTCATGGATTTTATTTCCGAAAAGTAAATGTGAGTTGGGGTGAGAGGACTCTTTGGCAGTGTAGGGTATGTGATTCCTCTGAGGTGGAGTGAAAGCATCTAGCGTGCCTATAATCCTATGTCTATGTGAAGAAAGGAAAGAACCAATGAAGGAAGGAAGGGAGGAAGAAAGGAAAGAAGGAAGCAAGGAACGACAGACATTTCCCTGCAGACCTAGCTCTCACATAAAAAGAAATGGAATAATCTTTAATGCATGATCATAATCAATGTAGAGTATGTATATTTTAAGCCAAGATAATAAAATGCCAAAAAGTGTGCAGGCATTTTTCTTGATAAAATTACTCTTATTTAATCAAGGGATTGAGTTCATTTAGTTCAAATCTACATCAAAATAGTAATATCAAATCCTGCCATTAAGGGGGAAAATCACTCGCATGCTACCAATTGTGTTCTCGGTGGAGTGGGAGGATAAGTGGCGTTGAGCTCTGAATGAATTCTCTTATGAGCTTTTGTTACTCTTGTTCCCTTGAAATTAGTAGAATGTCAGCTATATTAAATAACTTTGCAATTCTTTAATTTATTAGCACTAATAAAAAACACAGCATGCTTAGAATAATATGCAGTTTCATTGAGTTGCATTGAATTTCACAAAAAGTTTGAATTTTGCACCTGTGAGATGTACGGGTGTCCCCCACATTTTTTCATCTGGTTACGCAAGCTACAAAGTTTTGTGTGGCGTGCATATAAAATTTTCGAAGGAATTTTGATATTCAGAGTGAATAAAGGTATGTAAATCCATCTTTAACATAGTTTATTTTTAATGCTACAGTGACTTAAATCACATAATGCTCTGTCTCTGTAACCTGATAAAACATCAGTCAGATATTAATATTAAATAAGCAGTGGTTTCCCATCTCAGGAAACCATTCATTCCTTGCCTTGGTCAACAAGGTTCTACTTACCGTATATGCTCGTGGAGAAACCAAGTTTTCAAGCATATTTTTGTTTTTGTTTTGTTTTTTGGCATCACTGCCCCCTGGTGGTGGGAGTAGGAGTTCCAGCCTTTGATCCTGTAGAACTGCTGCTGGAATTGAACCTCCATCCCTGGGCCGCAGTCCCGCCCACAAGCACTACGCTGATGCAGTCTTTGTGGTAAAATTAGATGCCTCCGCTAATATTCAGAGTAGCTTATACTCGAGTATGTACGGTATCTGCTTTTACCTAGGTGTTTCATTACTCTTCTCCTACCACTCTTCCACTGGGCAAAGCAACTTTTGCCACGTGTGCTCTCTACTGGTCATCAAATGTGCCAGTCACACACCACATTCTAGGGGGTTTTACCTATACTGTTGGGATTTGCAAATGATATTTATTCTCTATGAGTTATGCTTCCTCCAGATACGCAAAGGATTTGGTCCCTCACATCCTTCGGTCTTTCTTCATATGTCAGCTTCAAGGTGTCAACTTTAATACCCTATTTGAAATTGCATGCACAGCTGCTTGTTCATGGTCTCATGCAACAGAATAGTTAGAGGATATTAAAATATGAGATCATGTTAATTTGCTGTGTTTTCCAGTGTCGTATCAGAGTCTTGTTATAGGAATAAAAAGTGAGTCTTAAGTGAGTAATATACATATACCACTGACTTGTACTGCCATAGTGTAGTTAAGTAATTCTGTAACAATTATATATCTGGATTTGGTATAGTATATACAGTTGACAAGGGGTTTTCATTATATGTTTATCTTCTGTAGTCATCCAACACCCCCCAAAGGGTGACAAGAACAGAAATGTAAGCCAAGTAGGTGATTTAACCAAGAACCCCCACCCTCTGTAAGCATCACATTCAAGCTGAGTCTGCCTAATGGCTCTTGCACTTGACCCTTTGTTTCTGACACATTGTGCTGTTTCCAGGTGATGTTTTTTTTAAATGTATCAGTGAATTAGTAGGAGCATGAAGGATGGGAGGCCGAGGCAAAGGAATGCAAAAGGAAAGGTTTTCAGTGATAGATTTGTACATATTATGTGTGTGTTTTTTTTTGTGGGCATCACTGCCCCCTGGTGGGAGTGGGAGGCCCAGCCTTGCTCCTGGAGAGCTACTGCTGGATATGAACTGCCAACCCTGTGTGCCGCAGTCCTGCACTCACACTGGGGCTCAGCCCCATTATGTGTTTGTTAGAACCAATCTAATGTACTTTTATGTAAACAAAACAAAACAAAGCAAATACTAATCATTTTTTCTTACACATACAGCCCATGTAGAAGCGGGCCTCTTTAGAAAGCGTGGCTGTGTATGTCAGTGGGTGGAACGTGAGCTCCCTTGTCACTCTGAAGGCTTGCCACAGACTCACTGCACAGGGTCATTTCCCCATCTTAGCTGATGACCAGGGAAGCCACCACTCTGATGCCAAGGACACCAGAATCGGCTGTCTGAAGTTTTAATGTTTTATTTAACTTATGCAAAGTATGGTGATATTTGGCCACATGTTTATTTGATTAATTATATTACTTGTCTGGATTTTTAAAAAATTATTTATTTGGGGAGAGGATGGTAATTTTTTTTCTCATCTGTGTGTATGTGTGTGTTTATGCCACAGAATCGTATATTTCATTAGACATGCTTATCTTCCGTACCAGACTTGGCACTTGTGAAATGATAAATGGTGTTTACTTGTGTCTAATATTGGTTTTGCTTGCTTGTCTTGCAACTCAGTTATTATCAATTATTGCAGCAACTTTTATCCTTCTTTCTTTCCAGGTTGAGGTAGTTACATAATCTGGTGTCAATTTGGTACTTGAGAGGATTAGGAGAGAGGGGTGGAGTCTAGGCTGGCAATTCTGTCATAGCCAATGAGACCTCTGTGTGGGCCTGGCCTTCTAAGAATTCTGGGAAGCTCCTGTATTTTTCCTTCTTTGAGGTGAAAGACTGAGGAGAAGCCAGACGACTCTATCCTGATGTCGACCTGGCTGCTGGAGAAGCCACACAGAGACCTCTGCCAGCACTGAGATGTTTATAAGCACCTGGATCCAAAGACTTTCTACCCACAGGCCTTGATCCACCCATCATTTAGCATTCATTGCATGTGTTTCCTGAGTCCGAAGAAAACATTATAGATTGGTATCAGACATATGGGCTAATATCGGGTATATGGATTTGATCTGGACGGGGCTGGACATTTTCTCAAAATTAACTGCTTTTCTATATAAACCTCTTTTTTGTGGTTGTTGTTGTTGTTTTGCTGTTGTTTTGGGGGCATCATCTCTGGTGGTCGTGGGCACTACTCAGTGCGCTCCTAAGAGCCGGCACTGGATTTGAACCGCCAAGCCCGCGGCCTACAGTCCCGCACTCAACCACTTACGTCACTGGGGCTTAGCCAAGCCTCTTTCTTATACACAGATGGATGTCAATAAATTTATTTCTCTAGTTGACTCAGACTAATGCACAAGTATGCTAATTTTGTACCCATGTTCAGACATTGTATTTAGCGTATTTGTTGGGCCACATGATGTACTCCCCCCCACACACAAAGTGGAGTGAAAACAGAGGTGCATCCCATGTTCAGAAGATGTGGTACCCCAGAACCTTTGTTTATGATCCCATGTGCCTGTTTACTGTCTGCTGCTGTTTGCATGCTGTGGATTGCTGTGTGTTTGGGGGAAGTCCTGCCTCCTGGAGAGTCTAGCGTCAGTCAGGTTACATGATTGGCACAGCACATGCCTTCCCTGTGTGTGTATGACACTGATGGATTGATAGAATGAGAATACTGAGACAGGAGACAGCAGGGAATGCCCTGGCCGGGACTCTGTGATGCAGTACAGTGTCCTGACAGGCAGGCAGAGAGCCTGTCATTGTAAGAGAGAGACATAGAGTCTCTCCTGCCATGCAAACCTCTGCCTGCTAAGGTGGTTCATGCCTTTTACTAGTAATACCGAATGGTTTGAGTTACCATAAATTACAGTATTGTCATGTGTGGCAATATGTCACTCATAACAACTGACAGTTCTTTCACTACTCTATTTTCCTCAGAAAAACACCATTTCTCTAATGGTGCAACATGTCAATATTGAAAAGATTAACGTAAAATGCAGTTTAAACTGGAGGCAGTAAAATATGCAAAAGAACATGGACATAGGGCAGCAGAGAGACATTTTGGGCTACCTCCAACTGAAAAAACAAGAGAGTGGAGAAAACAGGAGGATTAGCTGTAAAAGCTTAATAAAATTAAGCATACTTTTCATGGGCACCCTGAAATATGGCCCCAGTTAACTCAATGGCAGAGAAGTCATGACCCTCTTTACTAATTACCATATTTTTTGGACCAGAAGATGCATCCAGTTTTTAGAGCAGGAAAACAAGAAAAAAAATATTCTGAGCCAAATAGTACCAGTGTACTAAAATATTTATTAAAATAAAGCAAAATACAGTAATATTTAACAGCGTAAACTGAACAGCTGTGTTAAGAACCATCATCACTTTCATTAACAAATGTTAATTCCAATTCATAATGACTGTTAGTTAGTCTGGGTTGACTAGACAAACAAATTCATGGACACTCATGTGTTTGGGTGAACTTATATCAAAGAATAACTATATATTGAGAAAATATATCAACCCAGTGCAGATCAAGTTCCTAAATCCATTATTAGGCTATATTTCTGAAACCATTCTATAACTTTTTCTTCAGATTCATGCAAACACATGCAATGACTGCAAATGCATGAGGACATAGGCCAATAGGTGGAATGTCTTCTGGATCCAGTGACAGTAGAAGCAGCTCAGCGCTGGTGTGGGTCTTCCCATGGTTCCTCTAGCTCCAGGGCTCTGGCTCCATGAGCTTCATGTGTCTTGTCAGTAGAAAGATCAAGCAGAGAAGGTGGGTCTGGCCTGTAGTGAGTTCTTTCTCTCCAAAGAGCCTCCAAATGAGGTCATCAAGTTGCGACCTGATGGGCAGGCTAAACTCCCCCCTCCCCATTCACTCTTAATAGTCTGAATTTGACACCAGATTATGCCACTACTGCAGTGACCCTATAGGATAAGGCAGGAAGTCTTGTCTTTCTCCCAGGATGAGAGGGTAGGGGATAGTTAAAGTAAAATTTTCTCCTCTTGGTAAAAAGCTAAGATTGACTTGGCATCACTGCCAGATCTCTTGACTTAATGTCTTTGTTCAACTGTCTATTAGAAAAATCTAATGATATTATGTGTGCTTCTTTGTGACCTACTTAAATACGGTAGCATGTCATGGTCTAGTTAGTAGTCTGTGTTTTTAATTTCTTTAAAAGTTCTCATATTTTTCTGGGATGTTTTGGCTGAAACTTTGGGCTTGTGTTTTTTCTGCCAATTTTTTTGCTCATTGATGCCATCTCGTGTATCTTTTCTTCTGCAGTACACTGTGTGGAGTAAACAATAGTTTTATGCTCTGGGCAAGTGGAGTCTTTCTAGCCTGTTTTATAAATGTCTCCTTCATAAGCAGTTCCCTGTGGAACCACAGTAAAGCACCTAAATCATTCTGATCAATTGAATGCTAGTATGTTCTAAAGGATTTAAGGTTCCAGCAGCTTTGTACTGACACTCTTGTTATTTATGTTTTTCCTAAGTTCTAACCCAGATTTTTTTTGTCTCTTAACTTTTATATAGTTTGAATTCAATTACGAGAAAACTTTTTCTGTTGGTTTCATGGCAATCCTGTCCTTCATTGCTCTATTCTCTGCCTGAAATTCTGTTCTCAGGATGGTACTCTCTGAAGTGTTGTTGCTGGTGCTGATGCCACCTTTACTTCTCTCAGTGCATTTCTCAGGAGACACCATGTCTGCCGTTCCTGGCCCCATATGACTTACTGGGTTTTCAGAACTTCCTTTGGAATTCTTGATGATTCTGGCCATTGATCCTACTAATTGTCCGTCTTGTCAGTAAGGGACTGTCCCCTTCAACTTTCTCCTCCATATGTGACAGGGGTCCCCCCAAGTTATTTTCCTAACCATAGCTCTTAGCTGCAATTCATGCTTCATTATTTACATCATTGCCTGCACCCCACTCTTCTTCTTAGCTGTAGCAGACTTCTCTTTGTCTTTCGCACGCTTGCTCGATCTCTGCTTCACTCTCCTATTCTGCCTTGTGCAGACCACAGAGCTGGCCCCCGTGCATCTTTGGATAAAGCAGTGGACATACTTCATTACTAAAGGACAGAGGTGTTTCCTGAAAACAATGTCACAGTGACTTGATTTGGAGTGGTCCCCAAACACACCAACCTAATCAATAGCTTGAACTAAAGCATGAATCCAAACACACGAACACATGAGCCCAAACTCATGAACCCAAACACACATTGATTTACTTTTAGAAGTCGCTAAATGATTTACTTTTAGAAGTTGCTGAATGAATTTTATTCATATTAATGTGGAAGCAGAATGAAACCCCAAGCAATCAATACTGAGGAGTATTTGCAAGGTGCCATTCTTTTCCTTCATTTTTCTTTTTCTTTATTTATTTTTGTTTTGTTTTAGTTTTTCCTTCTTTTTTCTTTAATCGCTTTATTGGGGACTCTTAGAGCTCTTGTAACAATCCATACATTCAGGTTGTCATGAACATTTGTGCATAGGTTTTCATTTTTCAACTTTTCATTTTTGCCTCCCTCCCTCCTCCAAGAACCCTTGCTAAGTTATAGCTTATCATTAGTTTCACATCTTACACCATCTCCTGTCTCCCTTCACGCATGTCTTTGTTGTTCATCCCCTTGGTTGGAGGCCTGGGGAGGTTTATATGACCTCAATTCCCCCTTTCTCCTCATACCTTCCCCCTACCTTCATGGTATCATTACTCCCATTAATTTTCCTGAAGCATTTCTCTGTCCTGGGGTCCCTGTGTTGCAAGCTCTTATCTGTATCAGTGTACATAATCCTGTCAGCTAGATTTGTAAGGTCGAAATGAAGTCATGCTAGTGGGGGGGAGGAAGCATTAAAGAAATAGAGGAATGTTGTATGTTCCATTGGTGCTATACTGCACTCTGACTGCCTCGTCCCTTCACAGAGTGTCATCCTTAAAAGGTCTGTGCTTCAAGTGAACACAGAAACAACTTTCCACTAATATTCTTGCACCGAGGAAGAGCAAGAACTTGGGAAATGGCATGGGAGAAATCAAAGGAAAGTAAAGAAGTGAATCATTGATGATTTGGGGAAGATGAGCTGTTCTTTTACATTATTATTTTAAATACGAACTAGTTAGTAGATATAAAAGCAAAAGGATCCCTTGTTCTTTAGGACTTTTGAATAAACAGATCTGCAGTATAGAGAGGGCTTCCTGTGTCGCTAACTATCTCCACTACTCCCCAGCCAGTATCCCTAAAGCACCACTAACACCTCTAATGTCTGACATGTCAGCTTCTGGGGTAGAGAGCAAGAGGCCGGCAGACAGGAATTAGGCTCATAGACTTATGTACAATTTTTGTTTGTGTTCATCCTCCAGCTTCAGCTTTCCCATTTACCATGTGACTAATCCATTCTTCTATGGTATACTGATTAATCTTGATCTTACTATTAATTAAGCCACTTGTGAGTTCTTAAGAGTTATCCAAATATGTATGTAAATATCATATTTATGGTGTTGTAATGATTTCTTATAAACCATCTTTTGTTAAGTGAAATTCTCATTTGAGACAGAGACCTCTGTGCTTAGAGGATTTTTGTTTCAATGTTTTAATGATATTGCATGGAAGGCACATCTAAGAAGAGGTACCTCCAGCAAAATGGTTTTTTCCCCCAAAGCTGTCTGTTTTTATTTATTTATTTTTTTTAAAAAACAACTTATCACCTTCAAGGTACTCTCCATTATACACTTTATACATTTGTCAAATCTGCCATTCCATTCCATTCTTAGATACATTTTTCAAACTCCTCTGGTTGGATGGCTGGTAGTACCTTCCTCGTTTGTTTGTTTTTTCTTCACCTTCACCTCTCTATGACATCAAATCACTACCCTTTCATGTCCCTTTTCATTGGTGGAGAAAATAAGAAATCACACAGAGCAAGGCCGGGTGAACAAAGTGTGTGGGGCAAGAGAGGCCTGCTGTTTTTTTGTCAAGACTGATGCACTGAGATGGCTTATGTCAGGTGCATTATCTTGGTGGCAAAACCAATCCTCTGTCTGCTACAGATCAGGACTTTTTCTGTCACACACTGTTATGCAATCCTTTCAGAACCTCTAAATAGAAAGTTCAATTAATAATCCTACATGGTGGAACAACTCTAAATGCACTATGATTGGATATTTTGTTTCTTTACCGGATGAGATTTGTCATCGATGGACATTTCACCCTTTATGAAAAGAGAAAACCACTCACACCCTGGAGTTTTCCCCATAGCACTGTCCTTGGAAGCTGTGTTCAACATCACAATGGTTTCTGCAGCATTTTTCCCTAGCAGGAACACAGTTTTCATAGCCACATGCTGATGTCTTGAATCAGTCTTCAAAAAGACAAGGCAAAACTGCCTTTACAAAAAAATTCACTGTGATCAGAGAGAACCTTCCCAGGTAATGCTACTGGGTGCATTGACTCAAAGTGAGTTGTTTGATACTCGCTCAGCAGGAAAACTGTGTACTACAATAGCTCTGCTCAGTGGAGCACTTTTATGGGTTTTTTTCTTTGGGTGGGGAGAGCTGTTGTATTTTTTTGGGGGGGGACGGATCACTGCCCTCAGGTGGTGGGAGTAGGAGGCCCAGCCTTTGCTCCGTGGAGCTGGAATTGAACCTTCATCCCATTGGGCCGCAGTCCCGCGCACAACCACTACACCACCGGGGCTCAGCCTGGGATGTTGTACTTCTACAGTGTTGTTAAGAAACAATAAAAGTCTCAGTGGTAGGGATGCTGAGTGGTTTATCATAAACATACTTACCTTTGAGTTTGCCATTTTTTGGTCACCTACTGTGTTGCAAGTGGTCTATGTATCCTTCTTGACTCAGCAACTAGTAAGTGACCTGATTTTAGAGCGGCAGTTTTCTCAGTGTTAGAGTTTATCATTTCCATACTCTAGATAGTTTCTGAAATGTATTTTGTGGGCCCTGATGGGGCAGTGGCTATGCCCCTAGCTGCTATCCTTGTGCTCTTGGTTTGCTTGATTCCTAGCTATTTAATTGTAATGCTCTCTTTTACCTTCAATTGATATGTAAATACACATTTAATATGTGCCGTATTCTTGATGAAAACACACACACAGCAGAACACACTCATTCAACAAATTTCCTGTGTGCAATTCAATGGCATTGGTTAGACTTTTCACATGACAGTCCCTACTCATATTATTTCACCCCATTGTCTTAGACTCACTGTTTTTTAAACTTCTTGTCTGTACTTTAGAGTTATTGTAAAAGAGCTGAGTTGGTGTTTAAGCTGAACATTCTTTGTTGATTTGACTAAATTGTTGTTTGGTCTAAAGTTGGCTTAACAGGGCAGTTCAAAAGTTTAGAGATTTTGGTATTCCTCCACTCTCAATGGGACCCGCGCATCTGTTCACTTCTTTGCCCGACTCTCTCTTGCTTCTTCCTGTGGCCTGAGATTGCGGTATCCAGTATATTATGTTCTTTTGTATTTGTTAGTACTTGTGGATCAAGTGGTAATGGACTTGCTCTTACCCGCTATTGTGTTATTGGAAGCCTATTGGGTCATCTGGGAAGAGCTAACTCAGTCAGGAGTGAGAAAGCAGTGCTAAAAACAAGGACAAGGACACACACACACACACACACACACACACACCAAAAAAACTGTAGCCGACAACCAAGTTAATAAAAAAAAACACAGCCGGAACGATCTGCAATTTTTCTTTCTAAGTCACTGGTATAGTCTGTGCTTATCCAGGGCCCACACGGTGTGTGTACCGTAGGAGGTGGAGGTGGGGAGGCGAGTTAGTTAGGGTTTAGCTTGTGGTGAGTTAGGGCTTAGCACCCCCTCTTATGTCCTGTATATCAGCTCAGGTGGCATATATGTATATGTATGTATGTATGTATGTATGTATGTATGTATGTATATAAATACACGCACACAGACACAGAGCCCAAAGCCAGACTCCCATCTCTTGACTGACTTTGGTGGAGGTCAGGAGGCATGAGTATTTAGTTGGTTCACCCCTAATTTGGAGTATTCTGGTGATTTATCGAAAGGAAATTTTAAATGGGGGGTGAGGTGGAGAGGAGGATGGGGTATGAAGTCACTGCCCCTTTTGTTAGCTTCCCATGCTATGTTGTATTCCTCCCTAGCCAGTCCTTCACACCAAACTCTTGGGCTCAAAGATGTGGCGGGAGAGGCCCAACTATTCGCAGAGTGCTATAACTGGTTCCCATTCAGTCCTCCATTCATGAGGCCAGGTAGTGGGACCAGAATGGGGAGAGCCAGGGACTAGCGAGCTCCTTTAGCTGGCTGTCAGACACTGGGGAGGGCTCTGTGCTGTGAGAAGGGCAGTCAGCTCTTGCTCAGCCAGTGAAGAGAATCCATCGTTCCCCTCCCAGATGCTCTCTGGGTGTGATGGAGACTACCCTGTGCTGTGGTGAGAAGAGTTCGCTGACCTGCTTCATGGCTGTGTGTAGACTCTGCCTCCTGCCTTCTGCAGGGCCGTGTTTGTCACACACACACACACACACACACACAGACACACACACAGACACACACCCTTTCTCATGTCTTCATTGTGTACAACGAAGGGTATGTTAAGTAAGTTGGTTAAGATCAGGCGGGCCCTCTCTGGTTTGGTTTGTTTTCGGTATGGAGGCTTGATGCTTTTGAGTCAAATCATTATGTAATATTGAACTTTATGGCACAATTTACTTAATTTGTCTCATTTAGAAATACAAAACAAAATATCATTACCGTCACATACTAATTACTAACCATGCATCATTCGTTTGAAGTAAAGCCTAAAGCATTTCATAGTTTTAGGCAAAACGGTCTCTTATGATTCATCACTTTGTAAACAGCGTTGTTGTAAGCTGCTTTTTAGATCTGAGCATCCTCTATTGCCTGGGAAGCATTTGTGTGTGTTCAGCTAGTCCCATTCTGTGTCTCTACATATTGTCCTCTAAGATTCTTTGCCAGCATAAAGAAGAGCATAGACTGGACTTAGGAAGCTAAATTTCTGGAGTTAGGCAACTTGGTAGCATCTGTAGCATAAACGAGCGGTCATTGTAGACATGGTACTTCATCTGCACTTCTGCATTGTATTCTTGACAGTACCATTGTTTCTGTAAAGGTCCATAAGGTGCATTTTAAGTAAAGTTCATAGACAGTGTGTTGTCTTCTGCCCAGTGCGCTATTCTGATTAATATATAGGTAATATTTGATGCATGTTATATATTTGAATAATCCTTGCATGATCTCAAAGTATTTGTTTTGATATTATCTAGTAAGTGTAAAACAAAAAATATTGAATTCACTGTGGAAAAATTGGTCAGTATCAACTTTATACAAATGCATATGTATATAGGCAAATGGAAAGAGGAGGTTTTATAAAGTAAATGGGGCAAAATGTAAACAATTGGTTAGACTAGATCATGTGTGTTAAGCTGGCTTGTCTAGAGAAGCAAAACCAGCGGCATCCATATATTTATAAGAAAGAACTTTAGATCAAGAATCAATTTTCTAACAAAAAGGCATTGCAGCCCTGTCTAACTCAAGTTAATGGGGCTGATGCTAGCATAGCCTTCTTCAGACTCAGTTCTCTGTAGAAAGGTGGAGCAGGAGCGGACAGTGCGGCACAGACTATTACCTACAGAGTCCTATGGATCCAAAGTTGGCGGGAAAACAGATGCCAGGGTCAGTTGGCCCTCCTGGGGCCCCACTGGAGGCAAATGCAGAGGCTCACTGAGGATCATGGTAAAGGGGCAAGAGAAAGAAAGTCCTCGTGTCTCCCTTTTAAAAAGGTAACATCCGAAGAAAGCATTGTCAGACTGTGAGTGGATGGATAGGTAGGCCATCGACCCTACACTATGACACAGGTGCAAGGAGACATAAAATCTGATTGCCACATCAAGAGGAGGAAACATCTGGCCCAAAGGCCATATAAGGCCCCTAAAATTATCAATACTAACTAGCATCACATACCTCACCAAAAAGAAGTTCCAGTCATCCTATTGGGGTGAGTTGTTTAAATACTTGATCAAATGTGAATGATGTTATAAATACCCAAATGACCCTTGACAGAAAAATGGTTTCCCATCCTGGCCAAGATAAAAACTTTCCCCCCATCTCCCATCATCATATCAGTATATTTTTAAAATTCCATTTAAGGTAGCATCACAATAAAACTACATAACAGTATGTTTAACAAAAGGTGAATAAACTTCTACCCATGACCAAAGTGAACAAATACACAAGTCAACTCTTCTCTGGCAGGGGTCGAGCAGTAGAGATAAAATGCAGTCTGGAGAGCACAGAAATACCCGAGTTTATCACAGGGTGAACATTTCCAAATTGCAGCCCAGAGAGCTGGAATACGGAGCACAGCAGGTGCTTCTTCTGTGCTCCGGAAATAGAGGTCACCATTCACAGCAGCTCTGCGGGGCAGGGCATGTTGGAAAGGGAATTTTTCAGAATGGAGTTCCAGTAGTCCTGGTAATTTCACTTTGAATCTGGAGCTGAGGCCTGGAATATTCATACACTGCACACAAAAAAAGGAAACAGCCATTGGTATCAGCTCCTTATTTTTTCCCTCCCCCACTCTCACCAGCCTTTGATAAATTAAAAATTATTTTTATATCTTATGCCGACCACTATCTTCCCTTCACCCATGTTATTGTTGCTCGCCACATGGAAGGAGAGGTTATGTCAATTATTGTGATCACTTCCCCCTTTCTACTCCCACCTTCCTCTTTCCCTCATGGTATCAGTACTTCCACTATTGTTCTTGAGGGATTTATCTGTCTTGGACTCTGTGTGTTGAGAGGTCTTATCTGTACCAGTTTACATGCTTTGGTCTAGCCAGACTTGTAAGGTAGAAATAGAGTCGTGATAGTTGGGTGACGGCGGGCGGGGGAGAGGAGAAAGCATTAAAGAACTAGAGGAATGTTGTGTGTTTCATTGGTGCTACACTGCACTCTGGCTGGCTCGTGCCTTCCTTGTGACCTTCTGGGAGAAGATGTCCAATTGTCTATAGATGGGCTGTTGGTCACCACCTCCTCTCATTGATATGATTGTTTTGGGTACTGTGGTGCCTGATACCTAATCCTGTTGACACCTCAGGATCACACAGGCTGTGGGCTTTGTTAGCTTCCCAGATAGACGGCTGTTTGTTTATGTTCAAGCCTTTAAGACCCCAGACACTACATCTTTTAATAGCTGGACACCATCAGCTTGCTTCACCACATTAGAGTATGTTCCCATTTTGTCTTCATTGATCCTGTTGGAAAGGTGATCATAGAATGTCAGGTTATTAGAACAAAGTGTTCTTGCATTGAAGGAGTTCTTGAGTAGAGGCCCAATGTCCTCTGCTACCTTAATGCATAACCTATAAATAAATGTACATAGATTTGTGTCCCTATTGTTATATATATTTACATATATACCTGCCTACATTTCTACCTATAAAAGTGTCCTTTGTCTCCTAGTTCTTTCTTCTATTTCCTTTTATTTTCCTCCTGTCACACTATCATTTTCAACCTTCATTCAGGTTTCAGTAATTCCTCTTGACTACATTGTACTTAATTAAACCCCACCAGGCATTCTGTGCCCTCCTTGTCATCGATTTTAGATTTTTTTTTTCCTTGTCACTGGGTTTGTTGACTCCCAATGTACTACATAATTCAAAACACTTGGAACAACAATTAAAAGACTATCAACAAGAAATTCAATAAACAAATGTTGGCATATTTTTGTACTCTAAAGTGTTACCATTAATATAAAGGACTGAATAAAAAATAGCACTATATGTATAGTGAATCTTGTGAGATCTGGAACTTGACTATTTTCCTTACCCAAGTCCCAGATTTTATGGGTTTTATTTTTTATATAATTAATGCCCCGGGGAGGAGCAGCATCTGAAGGTCTCTGTCTTCACTAGAGTGAAAGAAGATCTCCATCATCATCGTCAGCTGCCCAAGACTGCTTACTGTGAGTCTGAGGCTATGCACTCGTCTACCCTCCACCCCTCTTTACCAATGCTGACATCAACCATCCCTTCCTTAGAGAACTCGATTTCTTTGCTGGGTTTGGCAATTTATTGTAGAAGCCAGAGACCATCTTCTGATTTTGGGCTTTTTAGGGAAATTGCAGGTTATCATTCAAGATTGGAAATGCCCATAGGCTGTCCTCTCTCTGGTCATTGGCCTCTGAGCCATGCATCTTTTTGGCCACATCCCTGCTCAGGCAATGTTACAAAACTCTTTTAGTGCTGCCAATAAATACTAGGGTAGCAAGTGACCTTGGGCCCTTACCCAGGTATTGCCTCAATGCAAGAGCATGTTGTTCTATGTTTTATTTTTATTCTAGGAGATTCACCTTTTCTTCTTGAATGGCTCATTTTCTGCCTAGCAGGATGGCAAATTTGACCAATCTTCTCATTATATTCTTTATTTTTTGGGGTGTGTGTGTGTGTCACTGCCTCTGTTGGTTGTGGGCACTACCCAGTGCTGCTCCTCAGAGCCGACGCTGGATTTGAACTGCCAAACCCGCGGGCCACAGTCCCATACTCAATCACTTACGCCACTGGGGCTCAGCCCCTCATTATATTCTTAAGGTTTTTTTTTTTTTGTGTGTGTGTGTGTGTGTGTGTGTGGCATCACTGCCCTGGTGGGAGTAGCAAGCCCAGCCTGGAGAGCTGCTGCTGCATTTGAACTGTCAACCCTGAGGGCCGCAGTCCACAAACTACCACTAAGCCACTAGGGCTCAGCCTTCTTAAGTTTTTTATGATCACAACTAACCCTGTAAATAATCACTCACCATTGCCAATGTGCATCTATCAGAATCTTCCTCCATTTCTCCTCTACAAACCTATCAGAAGAAGAGGACTCAAAACATATGATTGGAGCTACACAGACTATATTTAAAAAGACATACAAATAAAATTAGTGTATAGCATATGAATCTCAAAATCATTTCATGGAATGCTAGAGGCCACATGCAAAAAATGCATACCTTAATAGTTTCATTAATATAAGCTTAAGAATTATAAACAGCCATAATGGTAGAAATTAAAATATTCATTTTCTATGTTAAATGGAAAGACTTTTAGAGGCTCTGTGGGTTAAGCATTCCACTGCAAACCACAAGGTTCGTGGTTCAGGCCCACCAGTCTCTCAGCAGGAGGATAACACTGTTTGCTTCCATAAAAGGGTATGCTCTCAGGAAACCATGTACAGAATTTCTATGAACCAGACTAGAGGGCAGTAGATTCTATTTGGTATATAAAGGAATGGAAGTTTTGTGGAAGTAGGCATGAATGAATTTCAGAAGCTTGGATTGGTGTGCGTGTGTGTGTGTGTGTGTGTTTGCCAGTTTTTTTCTTTAATTCTACAGATATGCAACTTTTGTGATGAGAGTATTTGCAAAGACTTCCGAGTGCGAGTGCGACAGGAAGCCTCTCACTCAGGAGCTCTGCCACCTGCAGATCCGCAGTATCTAGAAAACTCCTGGACCTCCTGTGAGATCTTTGGTGGCCTTGTAATGAGCAAAAGGAGATGTATAACTTATATCTGTAGTCACTTATAATAAAAAGGTTTGGGTGGTTTTTTTTTTTTAATTTTGTTTTTTGTTTTGGTATAATTCTTGGCTTTACCTGAGTTCTCTGAAGCATGAAGAATAGGTACCATATAGGGCTAAGTCCCGGTGGCATAGTAGTTGTGTGCGGGACTGTGACCCACTGGGTTGGCGGTTCAAATCTAGTAGCAGTTCCCCAGGAGCAAGGCTGGGCTTCTCACTCCCACCAGAGGGCAGTGATGCCCCCCGAAGAAAAAAAAAAAGAATGGGTTCCATATGCACTTTGCTCTGGTATAGTTCTCCTAAAAGTCTTTAGTTTTGAAGACTGTAGAATTATAACTACTTTAGAAAAAAGAATGAAACATTTTTCATATTCTTAGAGTATGTAAGCATAAGACATTTAAAATGGCTATTTTGATGCCTTTATTGGAAATGGAATTTTCACTTTGGAAGCTAAATAAACTTGATTGGTCTAAAAGTTCTTGAGGTCCTACAAATATTGGCTAGCGAATAGTAAAGGTAAGTATTTTTCCTGTACTTCAATTAAGATCTGGCTTAAACATTTTTAAAATGTCTTAATTCTGCCTTTTCCTTCTTTGTCAATGTCACTTTCCTTCTCTAGCTAGCCCTTTTTGTCATTTCTATAGTCTTGTAGTTCACAAAAATGCCTTGATTTTTAATTATTTTTACTTGCCATACCACTCCCACAAGGAACTGAAGACTTAACCAATAGAGATGAGTACTTGGATAATACAGTCTGCGTGTTTGGGGATGGGCGAGGGGGGCTACAAGAGAGGGATGGGTGAATGTTATAAATTCATCCCAGTAGGACGACTCTGCTAAAGAGAAAGGAAAGAAATCTCCAGACAGCAGCAGACGTGCTCACAACAAGGCCATTCTCCACAGCCTAAAAAAGGCAAAATTATAATAGTTAAGGGTCCCTGAGGGAGGGAGGAAGGAGCGGGGAGAGGATGAAAAAAGGAGGAGCCAATACCAGGGATTAGAGTAGAAAGTGAATGTTTGGAGAATGATGATGGCATCAACTATGCTAAGAGTTGTATGAGCCCTAAATAAAATGATTAAAAAAAAAAAAAGACAAACCCCAAAGTGATTGCTCTTGTACCGAGTCCTGCTTGTGCTGACCCCATGCTGCAGGGCAGAGCTCTTTCTTAGGGGTCCCCAGGGTGGGTGACTTCTTGGAAACATGGCTCCAGGACTTTCTTCCCATTTGCCTTTGCGTCGGTTCCAGGAGCCAGTCTTTCTGTGAGTAGTACAACTCAAAGGCCATTTTCACTGATGACAGTGTCCTGTAGAGGAAGGTTGGGATTCCCTGGATTTTAACATTGTCCTTAGCTCCAAAATTGTATCAGCCATGTGTTCTTGAGGGTCATACAATTAATATCATTGAAGATTGATTCAAGCCATTTTCTCATTCAGTAGCTTACTATGCATATTGCCTTGAAGAAGGGCACATAAAAGGTTAAATAGCTGCATAAAGACTTGAGGGCGGACTACCGCAGATGTGGACCTTGCACTACAGTCTCTTGTGAGGGGAGTCTGCATGGCAGGGAAGAGGGTGACAACACTGGTTTTGGAAAAGTTGGCTACTGAAATTATCATTCTTATTTATGAAAGAATCTGTATGAAGAGAACCAGATATTGTGCTAAATGTACAAGATCTACATTTTGTACCAAAAAAATGTGTTTTTTAAAAAAATGTGAAAACCGTCCTGCTTCCCCTCGTGAACGAACGGATGCCCTTAGAATTATACATAGGAAACAGAAGCATAATGAGATTATGGGGGTGGCATCTCCCTGTGAGCTTTTTCCACGTTTGTCTTCCTTTACGACAGATGGAGGTCTTCAGTGATATGTGCGGCGAGGGCAGCAGCCATGACTTCTGTGCCTCTCACAGCACTGAGTGGGCGCCCAGTCAATACTTGTTGGTTCACTGATTTTCTAAAGGTCTTTTCATTTTACTTTGTCTCTGCTCCAGCAGCACATATGTTGCCAAATCCCAAAATTTTAAATAAAAATTGCCATTAGGATCTGGGTGTTGCCTCCTGTTTGTTTTTCACCAGTTACTGCTTTCAAGGCTTCTTCATTCTGACATGCTGCCCAGATGGGCAGGTTGCAGGGCTCGGGCAACTTGAGACAGCCCAGCTCTCTGCCTTCAAGAAAAAGTGTTACATCAAAGGTTTTTTTCTTGCTGTGTTGTGCCTGGAAGCCCGCCCATGGCTTCTAACTCATCATTATGATAGTTTACTTACCAGTAAATTATTTTTTTGTGGGCATCACTGCCCCCTGATGGGTGTAGGAGACCCAGTCGTGCTCCTGGTGAGCTGCTGCTGGATTTGAACCGCCAACCCTGTGGGCGCCACCAGGGCTCAGCCCCCTTACCAGTAAATTATGAACTATTTACTTTTACTTTGACTGTAGCTTTGATCCCTAGTGGCACTGTGGACTCAGCAGTGGACTGCTACATAAAGGATCACTGCTCCAGTCCTCCAGTGCACTGAGGGAGAAAAATGAAGCTGCCCGCTGTCTTAGAGATGTGGTCTGGAATAGCCAAAGGAGCGGGCCTGCCCTGCCCTGCTGGGTCACTTTGAATTTGAATCAGCTTGATCCAAGAAAGTTTTCCTGCAACTTTTACTTGTTGTCAATGATTTTCTCTTGTCTTTCAAAAAATATATATTTTTGGCCCCCATGGCTCAACAATTCTGCATCCCGTTTAGTCTTTGTGTTAGGCTGGGTTGGCTAGAGAAATCCAGTGACACTCTTGTACAAGGAAGAGAGAGCATTATATCAAGAAATAGTTAAGTATTATGAAAATGTGCTAAACGAGTTCAATTCAAATCAATGAGTAAGCCTGATTCATGTCCAGAAACCCCTTGTCAGCCTCACATGCAATGAGGCAGAATGCTGGGGATTGCAAAGGGGGTGCCCTTGAGGGAGGGGGACATGGTTGCAGTGCTCTGACAGAAAGCAGGATGTCCTCAGGCAGAAAGAGGCAGGAGGCCCTTCTAATGAGAAAGCCACGCCCAAGGAGGCACTGTCAGGGTGTGATGTGGTTGGCACCTTGGCCACCACCCCGACATTTGCCACTGTCTTGAAGTTGATATAAAATCATGTGGCTCCCATCGTCTTAGTCAAGACGCAGGCTTGGGTGGTGGGGGAAAGGCTATATGAAGTCCTGTGAGTGAGGAAGCATACTCATTTCCCTTTTAGTTTTGCTACTTTCTTCCCTTTTCCTTGATCCGCGTCATCTGAAAAAGCACTCTTGAGTTTACTGGAGAAACAAAGCAAAACACTGCCATGGGATGGCAGATTCTACGATTCATTCTTCCAAAATAAAAAGGACATTCATGGTTAGACAGGGTACTAAATGCATTTATTCCATAACAGTTAAAAAAAAAAAGCCCCAAATAACCAACACTCCAAGTGCTCTGCAGCGAGGAGACCCTCAGGGAAGGGCCTGTGATGAGGAAGTTGCTCCCAGGTCTGGTTTCCATCCCTGACTTTGCATTGTCAGGGTTTCTCGTGAACCCGTAGCACCTTATTCTGCATTACATCATAGACTTACTCTATCTTCTCAAGGTACCTGTCCCTAGTGCCAGATAGACTCATTACTCATACAAATCTAGGTTATATTTTTCTACGAAAATTAATTACTTTGTGCTGGCTACATATGGTTAGCTTGTCAGCAGGAAAGCTTTAACATATTTTGGGGCGGTATCATATAAGCGTTTAAGCAGCCTTTTTTTTCCCCTCTTGTGCCCACAAAGTAGTCCATTAATATATGCTTGAATTAATATATCTTTGAATACTAATAATTTGTCTAGACTTTAGGGAATTCTTTGTCATGGTTATTTCAGTGTACCAAAGGCCTGTTTTCATAATCAGGAATCCAGGCACAGACTGGAAACACCGAGGCGAGGGTCTCAACACCTACCTTCTGGATGGCTGTAGGGAACTGCTTTATCTGCATATTAATTTCTATGACTGGCCATTCCTAAGGCTATCTATAGTATGATAGAGCATTATGCACAATTAGACCAATAGCACCTGAATATCTACCATTTATAATGTCTAACCAAGGATAAGATTTCCAGGGAAGTGAATCCATTTGTGGCCTTAAAAATATTTTAAGAGAAGTTGAATGACTTAACTTTGTGTAGTAGCGGTACAAATTTCCAAAGCTTTACTCATGCCTTCTAAGACTTGATTTAAAACTCATTCTGTCAAACCTTCATTTGTATGTGTGTGTGTGTATGTAGATAGATATGTAGGCATGCATGCACAAACCTGAATGCACTTCAGAAAATGGAAAAAAATGGAACTAAAAGATAATAGAATGTGTCCGTGAACTTTTGGGAACTTCCTTGTCTTTGTATATATCTTTTTTGAGCTTACACTCTGGTTAATTTCTTGCGAGATGGGAAAATATCATACTTTCTCTAAACAGGACGATTAACGACTTTCCTTACATGCCAAGTGGCTGGGGAGAACACTAGGTATAAATGGACTATTTATATGATTTGCTAATAAAACTTTTCAATGACTGACAGTGTGTTTTGTGACTTAGAAAATAATCTCTTAGAAATATCCCACACTACCATGGCTGTATCAATTCTATTCTGACCCAGAGTGACCTCATACCACAAAATAGACTTACTCTGTAGTATTTCCAAAGCTGTAAATCTTATAAGGAAGCAGACTGCCACATCTTTCTCCATCTGAGCGACTGGTGGATGTGTTCGAACTCACAAGCTTTTGGTTAGCAGCTGAGTGTCTTACCCACTGCTCTCTGGATTCCTCAGAAGTATAGACTAAAATCTAAGAAGTCTTTACTTCTCAGTTTTGTTAGTACATGTGTAGGTTGCATTGTAGTATTGTCATTAAAACAGTTCTTGTATTATGATGCTGTAGTCTACTAAGATTCAACCTTTTGTGTGGTATATTTTATTTTAAATAGCAAGTGGGTATTATATTATGAGCAAGTAGCGCTCTCGTTAATCATACTTTTCATTGTATATAGTTTCTTACAATCTTCATATCTTATTGTTTGTAGGCTTTCCTTAGGGCCTGTGACTAATAGAACTAACCACTGCCTTAACTTGGTATGTGTGTATGTTGCCAGTTTTTTCCTTAACCTTTCCTCAGACTACTTTTGATATTTAAAGTGGTTATTGAATTTCCACTGTCTAGCTGTTACTGCTGCATCAATATGTTTTAAGTCTCAAGTCCCTAATGCATTCGGTCAAGGGATTTATATGCAGCTTAAATGCTGTTGTTGCCAGTCTTCAGATAAAAGGACTTGCAGTGATAAAACACTGGGGCAGTGGGCACAAAGATAGGGACTTGCTGCCCCTTGAGCCTCCCCACCCCCACCTTCTTTTCTTTCTTTCCTTCTTTTTTTTTCTTGACATACCCAAGAGGCCCCCTCCCCACATTCTCAATAGAGAGTCCCATGCAGGATTCATTTGGTGTGTGATGGAACTGTGGCTTTTCCTGGTTTCTCTATCCTATTACTCGCCTGCTTTCTAGCTCAGACTCTGCTAATGTAGTAGGTGTCAGGAGTCATTCTACCTTCCTGTGTTTCTGAAGAAAGTCAATTTAGAACAAATTGGGACCTATTTACGTTCCCTCTATCTAACACACACTGTTAGGCAGCGGGGCTTCGGAGGAGAGTGATTGCTATTTGAAGATAACAAACCTTCTTAGACTTTTTGGGGTATGTTTTATACATGATCCAGCATATGTTAGTATTCAACACAAATTACTTCAAGTAACGATATTTTAGATCTCGATGCCTCTGTGTCTTCTCTCTTTTTAAAATTTTAGGTGTTCTTTTTTTACTATAAATTATACTTGCCTTTTTACATAATTAATTCATTTTATTGAGCATCTGCGTTGTTACTTTTTGTCTTTAAAGGATGACTCTGAATTCCTTAGAAAAACCAACCCGGCTTTTCACCATTCCTGGGACATATTCCTTCTTCTGTACTGTCATACCAATAAATCACCCCAGATTACTTGCAGTTGTACAGTACTAAAGTATACCATGCATTTTAAAGGAAATCTGCTATTTTCTTTTCAATCAGATGAGCAATGTGAAGAGACTACGGCCACGGCTCAGCGCTATTCTCTTTAAGCTTCAGTTTGAAGAGCAGGTGAACAACATCAAACCTGACATCATGGCTGTCAGTACGGCTTGCGAAGAGATAAAGAAGAGCACAAGCTTTAGCAAGTTGCTGGAACTTGTGTTGCTAATGGGAAACTACATGAATGCTGGCTCACGGAATGCTCAAACCTTCGGATTTAACCTTAGCTCTCTCTGTAAAGTGAGTTGTTGGTTTTTTGATTTCTTTTACACACATATTTACCTAAACACTATTAATTACCGGTCCCGGCTACATGATTTATGCATTTTTGTTTTGATGTGCTCATTATCGAGAACTTGAATTAAACCATGAACTCAAACCCAGAGTGAACTGAGCTAATTTACTTAGCCTCTGAGCTAAATCCAAATATTAGTTTTCTCTGATTTGCAAAATCCAAGTGGAAGATGTTGTTTAATAACAGAACTATGTCACAAACCTATGCTTGCTCAAACCAATGAAATGGAAATTAGTATTTCAGCCTACTTTTCCTTCAGTTCAGGTACCTGCTACTGCTGCCGCTGCTGATGATCATATGTAAAAAGAGGGGAAGGATTGTCATTAAAATTTTTGCTTTTAAATATTTAAATCTTCAACATGTTTATAAGTAGATTAAAGAGAGACAAACAAGGCTTTTATATCACAAGGGCATGGTTATTTCAGGTCTAAAGATACCTCAGTGTCATTGATCATTTAAAATATTTTTCTAACTTCATATAATTTTAGAAAACATTGAATTCCATTTAGAAATTTAGGGACCACCTCCCCACCCCACCCCATAGGTTCTTCTGTGACTTAATTTGCTCTTACAGCAAACATAGTCAATGTTTTATATAGCACATTTCTTAACTGAGGAGTAGTTCGTTCATTGTAATCATGCTTTATTGATCTGCTTACAACAAATTCTTCTCCACTGCACATCACATGAAAAGCTTTCTCTTGTTCTTGACCTTGTAACATTTACAATCCCTGATTAAGGAATCAGATGATTGCTGTTGCCAGTTAGGTAGGGAAGGTGATGATTACGTTCAGCCCTAGTTCTGGGTTTAACTGAAAGGCCTTCTTTGTGTGCTCTTGTAGAAGTCTGGAGTCTAGTTCCCCCGAGCCAGCCTCCAATTGGCATCCCTACCTGGGGCTCTTCCTCCTTCTCTCCCAGGGCCATCTCTCTAGTGTCCGCTCTTGGGGTTTTCCGTCTGCTGTATTCAGGCTGAGAGACCTGGCCCAGGTGATGGAGTTACTAAAACACATCTTGAAGACGTTGCACATTTATTGAATGCTTACTCGGTAAAATCTGTGCCAAATGTTTTACCTGATCATCCATTTAATGAGTAGAATTAATATTTACCTGGCATATGTGAAACTCATTTTCCACATGTAAGCTATTCATCATGATTAAATTCTGTAATGGAGAATTTATAGGAAAAATTATAGCAACAGAGTTATGAGTGAGAGAGTCCACATAGTGAGAAGAGTTCAGTGTTCAGGAAGATGGGACTATGAGCTGGGTCTTGAAGGATGGATGGATGTTTCCTGGGAGGAAAAGGCCCTGTAAACAAGAATCCATACTTTTCATTAAAAGTGTATGTGTGTGAGTACGTCACCACCTCACTGAGTGCAGTCAGTCCTTAGAAAAGGGGCCGGGGCTGGTATGTGGTCTAGATGCTAAAGCTCTGAATCCATTTTTTACCATGCAGGTTTTATCAAGACGTATTGGTTACACAAGGTAGAAGATAGGATTAGTTGTCTTGGAGGAAAACAATTCTCATAGCTGTATGGAAAATAGTTAGAGCTATGCTGTCTAATACTGTCACCAGTGGCTGGGTATGCATATTTACATTTTATTTAGCTAAGATGTAAAGGCAATTAAATATTCCATTTGGGAGCCATAGCTTTTCATATGTAACCTGTGAGACAGGATGACCATCAAACACTTTCAGCATTGCTGAAAATTCTGTTGGACAACAGTGAATTGGAGGGGAGAAGGTCAAGAGGCTGGCTGACTGGTCTATGCATACTCTTCAATAATATTTTGCAAATATTTGCGTGTCTTCTATGTAACAGTCCCTGAGCTTGAGGTGAAAGAGGTCTAACTGAAATAGTGGTAAAGGGATCAAGGTAGAGTTATAGAAGTTCAAAAGGAAGTAAGAAATCAATTGTGAATTGAGAAGCTGCAGGAGAAGGGAACAAGCAAAACTAGCCATTTCAGGGTCAGTAAATGAAAAAGAACAGAGGCTGGGGAGCCCAGGTGGATGCAAAACTACGTTCTCACTCATAAACCCACTCCTATCCATTCTCTTATCTTAATCGCCTTTTTTTTGATTTTGCTTTTCACAAATATTGATTCACAAAACGTCTACTCTCCTCAAAACCTTCCTTTAAAGAAAGCTTTGGACAGGAAAATTGATCTGATGGTGACAGTGTGGCCTAACACTCTGGTCAGTACATCCTAAACCAAAAAATTGAACCCAACGCCACGGAGTCGATTCCAACTCTGGATAGCAATTCTGGATAGGGCTCCGGAGACTGTACATTTTGATCGGGTCTTTCTTGAGGTGTGACTGGTATATTTGCACCACTAACCTGGCAGTTAAGCCCAGCACTTAACCCACACTGCTGTGGTACAAGGGTGTATAGCCCAAACCAGTCTCATACTATCAAGTCGATTCTGACTCACAGCAAGCCTGTGTACGATTTCCCAGATTGTAAATCTTGATGGGAGTGAAGTCTTATCTTTCTCTAGAGAAGTGATTAAGGGTACGCAGTAAATAATAAAATACGTTTGAATGAATGAAAACAAGTTACAAGGGATTCAATATAGTGTCTCTTGATTATATTGTGGCTGAAACGAAATAGATATTTTCCCATATAGTGATATAGCCACCTACACATAGTAATTTTAAAATCATTTACAAATGGAATGTGTTTGTTATGTTTTATAACAGTTAATCCATAAACTAGTTCATCTATCTCTAGATAATAAAGCGCTGACTATATTTTCACGCAATGATCCTGGGGAATCATCCCTCTTAGGCGCTTTCTATTGTGCAAGGAGGAAAATAAATACGACAACTTCACATTTTTTATTAGCCTCCATGTCAGGTTGAAAGTATATATTGAGCAAGATGATATCTCATCATGTTTGTTATCAGAAGTAGCAGCTTGATCTTTGACAATTGTGATTGAATTTTCACACTGAGTGTAAAGTGTTTGGTCTGATGATAAGCCCCCACAAAACAATCCTGTATGTATTTGACAGAGAGGCAGGGATAATATTTTAATCTGTTAAAACATGCTGGGTAATTATAGGAAGCTTAACATTCTATATCCAAAAATTTTAAATGTCCTTTATATACTTTGCTCAGCTATGGAAAATGTATGAAATTTCATATTAAATTATAGATTTGCTTAGTTTAGAAATAAGTATGTGGACATGAGCTACATGTACATTATAATCTAATTGCAGCAATTATGCCTTTGTATGAATTTGTAATCAAGATGGCTAACCGATTAAACTCCAAGTTCAGACAGAAGAAACTTTCTTTCCTCTCATCTACCCCAAAGATTCTATATAGCTTATGATACACAGCTATAAAAGGAAATTATTGGATGTAAAGTAATCCTAAATTAGAATCAATTAGGATGGTGTACATCAAAATGAAGGTGGATATAGATGTGATTGAAGGAACCTTGCGGGCACAGTGCCTGCGCATTGCGCTGCTACCTCGGAAGGCAGTTCCACAGTCACCAGCAGCCGCTCCACAGCAGAAAGAGCCAACGCCGTCTGATAGGGCCACTGTGCGTCTGAGGGGACTCGACGGCCGTGAGCTTGCTTGTGTTTTCATCTGTGTGGTTGCCTTCACAAGAAACCCAAGGCATTGCTGCCTAGTTCATTCTGACTTGGACCAAGTCTGTAAAACAGGAGAACTGCCTCCGATGGTTTCCAATGCTCTCTTTCTTCATGAAAACAGCCTGCCACATTGTTTGTCCATGGGGCAGCTAGTGGAAACAGAGCCACATGATAGAACGATGATTTCTCTGATTAGTTGAACTTCAAAAGAAGTCTTACCGTCTCTGTGTATTTTTATAAAGCAAAACGATGACCTTGACTGGTATTTTATAAGTAACAAACCCAGTCACTATTTGCCTGAGGATGTTTCATCTACAACATAAATTCCCAAACTGGTTTGGCCTAAAACGTCTCCTTTTAAGAGCAAAATTTTTCAGGGCAACTGAAAACTTTTGTACAATAGTCCATAGTCCTAGATAAAATGTAACTATCTGTTTTTCCAGCTCCCTCCAAGGGGGCATAATTGACCACTTTGTTCTAAAGCCATTTATCTGCATCCTTTCCTCCCTTCCTTCCACAAGTAGGAGGACACTTCAAAAAGTTTCTGGAAAATGGAATTTTAAAAAGAGCAAAACGAAGGGACTTTTTTGAAGACCCCCTTCATATGATGGATTCAGGGTCTCTTAAGTGATAGTTTCTCTTTGAGAACTGTCTTATTCTTCCGTCACAACAATGTTCTCAGCTGTTTGGAGAAGATGTACTTAGTTCTTTGATAACTTGCTGTTTTACGCAGATAAACCTTAGACTATTCAGAAGAACGAATAGACTACTTGTCGGTCATAGAATCTTTCAATGATGTTACTGGGATGAGCCTTAGATAAAAAGTAGGTAATAGTTTTAAACTAATTCCTTTTTAGGCATCTTAATTGATGAACTGCAAACCCATCTCTTTAGAAATCCATTCAGCAGATGGCAGATCCTTGCTTAAGCAAGATGTCTGCTTGGAAAAAAAATTTAATTTTTTTATTGAATGTGCTTCTCCAAGAAAACTTGTTGGTAGAGCCAAGATGTCTCCCCCCACCCCCACCCAAGTAAGTAGATCAGCATTCTAGAAAAGAATGTGTTTACTCAAGCCTTCCAGAACCACCTTGTTTAGGTGATTATTGGCTTGTAAATTTACAAATAATAATTATCAGTCTTTGGTGGTGTAGTGGTTACAAGTTGGGCTGCTAACTGCAAGGTCAGCAGTTGAAAACTACTACTCATTCAGTGTGAGAAAAATGAGGCTTTCTACCCCATTAGAGATTTACATACCTTCTCAGACACCCCCAGGATGCAGTTTTCCCCTGACCTTTAGGGTTGGTACGAGAGGGAAACGACTCAATAGCAGTAAACTTCTGTTTTGTTTTGTGTTACCAAGTCACACCCAATATCTAACATACTTGTATTGTCCAAGGAGATGTGTGATTTTTTAAAAAAAATCATTTTATTGGTGAATCTGACAGCTCTAATCACAATTCATACATGCATCCATTGTGTCAAACACATTTGTACATATGTTGCCATCATCATTTTCAAAACATTTTCTTTCTACTTTGGGCCCTTGGTATCAGTTGTCTCTCTTTTTTAATAGTAAATTATTTCAACTAATACAGCAAAACGTTGTACCTGCAAAATATATCTTTTTAGTTAATTAAGTAAATTGATCTGCTATTTCGGAAGAGTACATACAAAATTTGGAGGATTTAATGACTTAATTTTTAGTAAATTTATGCTTTTATTCTTTGGGAAAGTTACAGAAACCAGTAACCATTGAGCCCTTTAAGTCATATGACATGTGAATATTGACACGACCTTCTAGTAGGACTTAGAATGAGCTCGCCTAGAGGTTGTCTCTAACAAAGGATGCCTGGGAATGAGTGCTGCAAATTGAGCATTGGAAGGGTAGAAGTGGGTAATGGGCAAGAGTGATTTTTTGTGCAGAAGTTCTCTTTTCTACTGCAGGAAATTTTGTTCTGTCATCTAGAGCAGCTGTTCTGAACCTGTGGGCCATGACCCCTTTGGGAGTCAAACAACCCTTTCACAGGGGTCGCCCAGTTCCTAATAGTAGCAAAATTACAGTTATGAAGTAACAACGAAAATAATTTTATGGTTGGGGGGGGGGGGTCATCACAACATGAAATGTATTACAGGGTTGCAGCATCAGGAATGTTGAGGACCACTAATCTAGATGCTCATTTTACAAACACAGGCTAACCAAAAGTAAATGGCTTCCCAAGTCTTTCATGGTCAAGATTTTTAGAAACAACCATGTATCTATTTCTATCTGTTACCTTCTGGAAACCAAGTGGAATACTTTATTCAAATTATAAACAACTCCTTTTTTGTTGTTGTTGATTTAAAAGCCATTGTATCCTTTAAGAAATACTTATACTTGGGTCCCACACCACTCTAGACTTATTACTGCTGAATGTTTACGTGTGACTTTGAATTTGGGGGATTGTTAACAAAAGCTACCTCAGCTCTCTTTTCTTCTGCCATATCTATCCCAGAGAGGAAAAGCCCTAGTCAATGCTCAGTAGCCAACAGATAACAACAGATAACTTACAACTAAAAATTAACCACACCTGAAACTAATCATCATAATAAAGAAAAGGAAACACTTTCTTCATTGAAGGATGAGTGCTGAAAATCATCTTGGTTTTTTTTTTTTCATGCTAAACTGAACAGTATTTTGAAAAGAGACTTTTAAAAATATGATGGATTTGAGGCACACAATGCAAAGGAAATAGGTAGACAGCGTCCCTAGTTGTTTTGCCATGCCCTACCTGCACAGGTGAAAGATCCGGGATTATGAAAGCATAAGGCAGGATACCTGGGCCAATCTTACAATGTTTGTGTTTATTGTACTTTTCATGGTCACATAGGCTAACATTGTGCATCTCTTTGTGAAAATATGGTCCTTGTAGAAGACCTTTTCCTTTACATGATAGTTATTTTAAAGAAAGATCTCTGCCAAACAAATCCATTGTTCCATCTGCGTTCATTATATATTTCTGAACCAGTTTTATTCTGCATGAGGTTGGAAAGTTATACTAGTAAATTTTGGCATCCTTTGAAAGAAATTTCTTTCCTTGCCAATGCCAAAGACTTGCAAATAACCAAATGCCATTCTTATTTTCTATCCAGCCAATTAAATCACTAAACTACCGATCTCCAAAGCAATAGCAAACTTTAGAATTCTTAAATCCCTTTGACTCATCCATGAACATATTTATTCTGTGACTTTTTTCCTGTAGAAATATATAATCGGTTTTACTAAGTAGTGTTGCTAGATAGCTTCTAGTCGTGTCATTTTATTTCAACACAAGTATTTAAAAGTTATAAATTTTCTCTTTGCAGAAGCGTAAAATGTGCGTGAGGACACCACACAGACTTGGGGTGCTGCTACCTTGCCTGTGTCACTGCTAAGGAGCTCAGCAGCTCCAGCCCCTCCCCTGGCTTAGTGGCCTCCTGCACACCATTCTCTGGGCTGCACCTGCTCCTGTGAGGTGTTATCCCAAGGGAGGCATGCACTGTTGGTCACTGGAATCATCTAGTTTAATCCAATCTTCTGCTTTTATAAATTTTAAAAGTGAAAGATCAAAAATTAAACAAACCCCCCCTGTCTTGACACTCCAAGGGACTTGCAGTCGGCAGCCCTTCTTCCAGAGTCCGCAATGTTTCCACATTTTTCTAATCAGAGGTCAAACACTGAGCTGTATGATTGCAGACTTTTGCGGTGTTTCTTGTGCACTTTGTGTCCTGAAGGATATGATGGTGAGGTCTAGGTAGCTTTGAACCATCGTTTCACAATGGTTGAGTTCACAAGGAAGCTTTCTCTACCCCAACCCTAACGAACTGAAGAACGGCACCTGTGCTGTGTCACGTAAGGGTATTTGTTACCGCCCTCCAAGTTTGCCAAAAGCTTTTGTTATTTTCCTCTAATTAAAAAAGAAAAAAGAAAGGAGCAGCTAATTTAACGTGAATTTGATTCATTTCTATTAAGGTTTTGAACATTCTCATTTTCTTAGCTATGACTCCAGGTTTTTTCTTTTAATTACTCATTCCCTTCAAAAAGTATTATTAGATTAAAAACCTATTGAGCTAAAAAACAAAACAAAGCACTCTTGTTCAATAGCTTTGGTGCTTGCAGCTTGTATGATGGAGTTTCTGAAACGATACCAAAACAAGGCTATTTTTTACAGCTCTTGACATATATTCCAAGAATGTTTTCCTGGAGGATTTAACTGACTTACCTATGCCATCAAGAGTGTCTCAAAATGCCAATTGCATGGTGGCTCTGCCAGGAGTAGGTGGCCCTGGATCATAGTCTGTTCCAGGAGGGTGCATCCATGTGGCATTATTAAATAGACTGTATAGTTTTTAATAAGTTTTTTCTTTGATAGCCATGTATTTTTATATCTTTGATAATTAGAGAGCTTATCATTTATTCATATATGTACCATAATAGTATTTCTTCTGAGTTATTTATCTTATTCTTTTCCTATTTGTTGTAATTATAAGGTTTTCTAATCTCAAGATACAAAATGATTTGATAAATAGGCCATTTTGGAAAGAGCAGTGAGGTATTTCAAATTATTTTGTGGCAGTATAAATTAACAAAACATTGAATAATACAGTAGATATTGTAATAAACGGATTGTTTTCATGCAAAAACAGTTCTCATATAGCAGTTGCTATGCTCATTAAAATCCTAGAGAAACATATTAGGAATACTATATAACGTATATCTATGGGGATATAGTAGAAGTCAGGCTGCCGCAATGTTAAAAGCCAAAGTTGTTTAAAGCATTTTCTTCCCTTTATATTTCACCTCTTTTCTTATTAATGATTATGGGCATGGCAAATGTGATGCTCTGTTCTGTAAAGGCAGTCAGTTTCACTAGTCAATTTGTTCTTGCATACTGATTCTTCCAGCTGCCAGAATCCATATGATACAGTGTGAGTCAATGTGGACACATATATCCCCATTCACATGGCTATCTTTACCTTTCTTATGGAAGTCATTTTACATGCTTGTGTGTACAGTTCACTTCAGTTTCCAAAAGATTTAAGTTGGGACTGGATGTGAGTAAATAAACTTGAGTAAATCTTTAAAGCTTAAGCTTTCGGTTTTCCTCAAATCATATTGGTTTAATATTTTACCAGCTTAATCTTAATTATAAATAAAGTAAGACTGAGTGATAGATTCCAGATGGCAGTTTTTATATTTTGTAAGTAAGGCAATAGAATATAACACTCGCAGAACTAGAAACTACCTCAGGGGAGAGACGATGTCGACTTTTGGAGGCTAGCCAGAGTGGAATCGGCAGATTATCGGGCTTTGATTTTTCGAACTGCATTAATGCTCTTTTGTTTACTACCATATTCACCGTTCCTGAGAATTCTGTTTCATTTGAAGAATGAATAATAAACCAGACTAAAGACTTTAAATAAATTATATTGTGTATTCTTAAGAGCTTTAGGTTCACAGGAGTTGGATTTCCATTTCTGTTTTACCCATTTAGTAATTTTGTGCTCTTGGGCAAGCCCTGATGTCTCTTTAAATCTGTGTACTTTCCTTAAAAACAGCTATAGTAATCTTTCTTCCCTCATAGGGATCTTGCATGTTTTGAGCACTTGGTACATGGTATTTTACGTGGCCTATCGCTGTCTCAGATTGTTGTTAGGGCCATGAAGCCATCTTCCTGTCTGGAGGAGCTTTACTATCTGATCCTGGGCTCTACTCACAATTGCCATGCGTGGGCCCGTGTTAGAGCCACTGTGCCAAGCCATTTGCTCAGAGCCTGCCTCTTTTTCGCTGAACCTGGCTCGTAACACGTACTTTTCCAGAGACTGGCCTCCCCTGATAGCATGTCCAAAGGAAATGGAATGAAGTCTCTTTAGCCTCCTTCTAAGGAGCATTCTGGCTTTACTTCCTGAACATACACACAGACACATATTTAGTTCTTTTTGCAGTCTGTAGTACTTTCCATATTCTTCAACAGTTCCAGAGTTCTTCTGGAGTTTTCTATGAGACAACTGAAAATACCATGACTTTGTAGAGGTCTTGAGCTGCAGATTTACCAATGCAATACACCCTTTCATTTCCTGAGCTGCCTCATAGCCAGAGCCAAACAAATGCTGTTATCATTGTCAGTATGGATGTGAAGTACAAGTTAGGGGTTTCTAACATCTTCATGAGAAAAAAAAAATCTTCATGAGGCCAGCCGCCACAAGATTTTCAGGATTGCGTCATCTGTTTGGTGTAAAGCAAACCCCACAGATTCTAGCAACTTGGTGGAGGGAAGAGTTATTTATTTTACAATATGATCAAGCTGTTGTTTTCATCATTCAGAGAACGAGCACTTAGAGTTCTTTGAGGTCTAAAAACCACCAACAAGTTTAGTGCTTATGGTTATTATTGTTATTATTAATAATTTCCTTGGAATATTCTTTAGGTACCATTCCCACATGAGCTGATGCTTCATTTCCCACCCCTCCCCCCTCCAAAGCCTTGCATTATCGCAACAAAGGAGCTCTCCAGACTGACAACTAGGCCGTGATTTATTACAGGATCTGCTTTTAACATTATTTTGTCTGGAATGAACGAAGTGGTTGGAGAAACTCCATCCATCTTTTTGTTTATTTGACATCTACGCCACATTAAATGTACCTTAAGGAAACAATACATGACTAAGACATTTTATTTAACAATGGCAATTGCTCATCAGCAAGAAAAATCTCTTGGCAAGAATATAAAAGGAGTCCTGTCAAGCCAGGTTTGTTAAAACTTAAATATATTTCTTAATCTGAGCAAAATCATAAAATGAATGCTTTAGCTTCATTTTCTGTCCAAGAGTTAGTATTTAAAAATGTGCTTAAGTTGTTCCACCTCTATAACAAAACGAGCAATGTCTCACATGCCTTTCTTGTCCTAGCTCAGTCACTTATTATGATGTGCTGTCATTGTAGAAGTAAAGTACATCCTTCTTCTTATTAGCGTTCTCTGAAAAGATTAAACGAAAAATGAGCAAACAGGTAAAGGATTTTTTAAATAAAATACAAATTAGCTTGCTTTCCTGCTTTTGGAAGTCTTGATTTAATAAAACAAAAAAGAGGCTGTCAGAGAGTGAAGATAGGGAGAAATTGAGAGAAGAAGAGAAACTTTGGCAGCACTGAGCAGTATCTCCTAGAAATGTTAGGAAGGGCGTCCCCGAAGGTCGCGCTGCCGAGTGCATCCTCTTGAGACACCGTGCACTCCTGACCAGTGAAAAGCCGCCTCTGACTGGGCTGCCGATTTGACCCTTTTGTCATCTATTATATCAAATTTCACATTTATTTCTTTCAGCTGTGAGTGGCATTTCCACCTCGTGATCATCAGTGCAGATTTGGCAGCACCAGAGAAATATGCTTCCTCAGCCGACTCAGGGAGCGCAGTTTTTATTATTAGCCTGTTATCAATATGCTGCTTGTTAATCAGCTGATATTTTTGAAAATCCAGCCCACAATAACACCCTCCTCCAGAAATTAGTGCTTAGTTTAATGAATCTCTCTGAATAATTTGCGTCTGTGTTTGAACTACGTAATTAATATCTATTAAACTGATAGATACTGTAAGCTATATCATGCTCAGGATAATATAGGAGTTTGGAGTCTGAATTTTTATTGCCTACGGATACAGATCAAGAATGACACAGTGGATAGCTGAGCTCTGGTAAATTAGTCTTATATTACATACATTTTCTTGATGTATTAATACTTAGTTTATTCCCTCCTGCCTCCTTTTTCAATGCCCCCTCTGCATGCAGGAAGAGTCTGGAGGGGCAGGGAGTTAAGTCCACACCCACCAGCCCAAAGGAGTTGGTTCTGTTCTGTCCCCTAAGGCCCCTGTGGGTCTTAGGTCTGATGTGGGTTTCATTCTATTTGCTTCTTGTTCTCCCTCCCTCCCCTCATGGGTTTGCCTCCCTACACTTTCCCACTAGTCACTGACTTTTGAAGGATATAAAAAATATTACTAGAAACCCCTTTCCTGGTTTTACCAATTGTAGAGCTTGAAGGTGGTTATCTTAATCAGCATTTCACAAGGGCACTTGATAGGAGTTCACATAGGAGGAGTGTATTGGGACAGGGGTGTGTTGGTGACAGGTGGGGACACAGAATCACGAGAAAGGGCAAGAGTTCCTAAGCAAAGCAAATGTGAGGAAAAAGAAAAGAAGAGCTTCACTGGCTGTTGGATTATTGCGTAAGAGAAGACAGCTTCTCCTGATTTTTGCCCATCTAAGAGACAGTACCCTTTTCCTGGTGTGTTTGGGTGGCTCATTTCTAAGATGGCAGTATTTTGTTCATACCAAGGGTAGAACACAGTTACAGAATTTGTAAAGTGATTTAACCCACGTTTTATTTTTGTGAAAAGCGTGAGGTTCCACGATCCTAAGCAGGCACACAAGAATGCATTCCGACCTGAGAGTTGAACTCGGTTTCCTCATCTTCATTCTAGATTGCCTTCATCTGTTTTCAGTGTGTGACCTTTGGCCCACTCCCACTCAGCCACGGGGACTCCAGTCAGTTCCCAGTTGGGCTCCACGGGGCATGCTCCACACAGTCTCCGAAGCAAGGGCAGATTATTCTGAGGACTTGGCCGTGCAACTCTTTGGCTAATAGCAGTACTTGCTAAATTTTTGCATCAACTTGTGTTGATTTTCATTAACCCTTTTGGTACATTATAATAAATATTTAACTGTAGAATAGGAAGTGAACTCATGCATCTCTTTCTCTGACCAGTTCTACTTTCTTATTTTACTAATACGAAAGCCAAGGGCCAGTCGCTTGCCCAAGACTAGTTCTGGGAAAGTCTGCCCTCCCAGTACAGCTAGACATTTGAGTGGGAGGTAGGGTACCTAGTCAACAGTTTTGAGGCGTACTCTGTCCAACTCACAGCTGGATGTTGTGAAATCTAGGTTCCTTATAAAGTATCAAGAAAAGGACGAAATATTTCTATTTAGTCAGTTTGGCAATTGTCATGAGCCATTCTTAGCTTTCTGAAGCAAGAGTTCAGAAGACCAGTGTAGCTTTTGAACCTAATACATGAGTAATCTTGTGAAAGTTGGAGGAGTGGGAGGGTAGTTGAATATTTCCCCGGAATATGTGAGGTTTTACATCAGTTAGTAGGCATATGTGTAAAAATCTGTGATAACACCGAATCCCTCACATTCTATCTCTATGAATATTAACTATTACTCAATATATTTCTGATGGTGATGTAATTTTTAGAGAAGTAGAATTTGAGAAACTTTGCATATGGTAAAATCAATATAGTATCCTATTTTTAAATAAGAAATTGTTGGGAAGGAAGTAAGAAACTAGGGCTTTTGTTGAGTTAGGTGTGCCAAGAATTTCCAGCTCTAAATTAAAATCTGGTATGAAACTTTTTTGGTTCTCCCCCCCCCCCCCCAATAGATGTGTCTCTTCTGAACACTTACTCCCTTGTGAGGAATGCTACCAGCTAACATAGGTGCTCTCCCCCAATTCCCCTTCAAATTCTTTTTTTTTACTCTTGGTTTTCACAAAAACCAAACTTTCTTGTCACGACCTCTTTAGATTTTAGCTGAACTACTTTTCCCAGCTGGTAACACTCTATGACCATGCCACCCTGACCTCTTCAAGATCACATTGACAATTCCCTTTGTTTCACATACTTATTCTGGTTATTTTCATCATCTTCATTAGCTTCGTAAGCTAATGCCTTACACATTGATATTTCTATATCAAGCAGCTTAAAAAGGAAGCATATCACATATCCTACTTTTGTGTACAGAGCACAGAGTGGTACAGTACATAAGCATATATGGACTGCTTCTTTGACTCTCATTGTCTATCTTTATAAAAAGAGATATCCAGGCCTTTCCTCCTCAGCAGCATTGAGTCGATGCCAGCTCATGGAGACCTTGTAGGGCAAGGGCGAACTACCCCTGTGGGTTCCTTAGACTAAATCTCTGTGGAAGTAGAGGGCCAATTCTTTCTGCCTCCGGGCAGCTGTCGGTGTTGAACTGCTGGCCTTGTGCATAGCAGCCCCGAGCATGACCACTACAGTACCAGGCCTCCTCCAGCACACAGGGTGGTTTAAACCACCAACATTTTAGTTTGTAGTTGAGGGTAAGTTGGGTGTGTCACCCTAGGATCTTTTGCAAGAGGTGGGTGGGCAGGGCGTGGAGGATCTGAAATGGGGCAGTAATGCCAAAAAAAGTTGAGAGCATGGTTTTTTGTTTTGCTTATCCTATTCAACGCTGCTTCTCAAAAGTTTTTGCTTGTGCCATTGCAATCAATGCCCTTAACGGCGCTTCTAGACTCACTCTGTCTTCTTGCTTCATTTCTAGGCACAACCTCAGTTCAGGCCATCTCCTGCCCCCCTTTGCCATGGCTTCTTAAATGTCTCTACCCCTTTCTGTAACATATTACTCTTGCTCTTATATTTTACCTGCACTTCGAAGGAGGAGCCCTTCTGAAATGTGTATCTGACCTCTAATTATCCTGCTTACAATTCCCACAGATTTTAGAAGCAGAGCTTATTTCCATTGCATGGCATGCCCTTCCTTTTCATTGCTGATCTTTCCCCCACATGCATGTCTTCCCCAGCACCATTTCCCTCCGCAGTTCACGCGCACTTCATGCTAGAGGCTTCTAAGCTCCCCAGATGTGTCACATGCTTCCTCTTCATTGTCTTCCTCAAATGTTGTTATTCCACCTGCTCATGATATTGCCATTTTCAGCTTTCTCCTTCCTTACAAGCATACAGCCTGCCTTCTTCAGAGTCCATTTAGATATCATATTCTTCTAGATGTCACCTGTGATTTTAAAAAATTTTATTTCTATGTATGCCATACATGGAATATATTTGATCTATATCTTCTAGTATATGTATTTTAGCTATGCTTAACTATGCATCTTTTAACTACATTTAAGTATATTTGTTTCAGTGATGGGGTTCCTTTGGCCTCAATAGTGAAGGGCTTCACACCTAACTCAAAGGTTGGCCATTCAAACCCATCCAGTCACTTGTGGGAGATAAGACTTAGCATTCTGATCCCAGAAAGATTACCACATGTTATAGGACAGCTCTCTGTTTCACGAGGTCACCATTAGAGGGAATCGACTTGATGACACACAATATTTATCATGCCAAACTAAATGTATATGTTCTTTTCTGGTTCTCTCACTAAACAGCTTCTTGGGCAAAATGTTCTGTCTTCTTTGTTGTCATTTGTTAAAAATTACAATATGTGGCAGGTATCCATTAAATATATGCTAGCAAGAAACATGAATGAATATCCAGGGCGTTGTAAGTCCTTCCATTGTGTAGACTTTCAGGTTATTCCACTTTCATCATAAATATGTGTTGCCATCTATTTATTACACACTAGACTGATCACAATTGTGATCATAATTTCTTTTAGAAGAATTAATACCAGACTAATCCCAAAGAGTTGAAAATTCAAGATGTTGGAAATGTCCAACTCTTCCAAGATACTCTTCTGCTACATACCCACCCCACATCATTACTTGAGTATCCCTGGGCTTCGCATCTCTGCAAAGTGCCACAGAAATTCATGAACTTGGAGTGAATGCATCACATGTGGTGGCTGCTGTTCACTCCCAAATCTGAAGGTCAGGTAGAGATAGCCTGAAGTTGCCTGGATCCAAAGCCACACGCCAAAAATGCCCCAAAGTCATAGTGGTCTTCTTGCTTCAACAAAGCTCAGATAGGAAATAGAGACATAGCTTTCAAGGTAAGGTCATGTGAGTTGGAAGTATACTGTGGGACCTTAACCAGCGCTGTATTCAAAACCAAACTCACTGCCAACCAGTCCAGTCAGACTCATGGTGACCTTATAAGATAGATGATAAATGCTCCAATGGTTTTTTGAGACTGGAGTGCTTCACGGGAGGAGAAAGCTTCATCTTTCTCTTGTAGAGTGAGTGACTGGTAGTTGCAAACCCCCGACCTTGTGAATAGTAACACAATCTGTAACCATTATGCCACCGGGATGCCTGTAGAGGCTCATAGAATCTCAAACGATAATGTAACATATAAGGAATTATGACTAAAAGGACTATGTTAATTGGCTGAAACAAAGTTATTTCTTCTTTATAACAAATATTAATGATTTAGATCAAAGAATCATAAGTAACATGCAGCTTTTCTAGTATGAGGATAAGTCAAAATGTGAATGAAGCCTTTGTGTTTCCACGCATCTCCCATCTAGGTCCAGATCGTCCTAACCCTTCCCTGAAAGATTCCGCACTCTTGGGGATCGACATGTCACAAAGGGCACCCTTGTGGAACTCAACTCATGTGTCTTTTAAATTAGTCTCTTTGAGTTTGGAGAACAAGCAGGAATCTGAAGGGATAAGATTAGAATGGAGTAGGGTTTTCCAACAAAATTCTCCTGCTTTTAAAGCTTGGGCAAATGCATTGTGATGGGAAAAAATTCATACATGCAAACCTTCTATTCCTCACCAACACATTTTCAGCTGTCTTAAACAATTTCTTCCTAGTAAGCCCCTGTGATTATTCTAGCTCCTTTGAGAAAATCCGTAATGGTTATACGAGTCTTCCTCGCTGACTTCTGCTCTGGGTTCATCCTTAAGTCTTCCTGACCTCCCTTAGAATACTGAACCCAACAATCCAAATCATTGTTTTTGTGAAAAACTTTGTAATACCCTTCACCTAGACACACACACGCACAGAGCTATTGGGGTCATGTTGGCTCATAGCGACCCCCCTGGGTCGCTGAGACCTCACCTGCACACAGGGGTGGAGAGCCCAGGCTTTCTCCTTCAGAGCTGCTGGTGTTTCCAAACTGCCGACCATGCAGATAGCAGCCCAATATGTAACCACTGCACCACCAGGCTTCCGACTAGTCTGAGCGTCCCCCCCCTTTTTTTTTTTTTCCTTTTTAGAACTTTTTAGGTAGAAATGGGGCATCCCAGAGACTTTGGCCATTGGTCAGCCTGCATATTTTAAAATAAACACTCCCCTGAGCTCAGTCTTCAGCCAAGTAATAGATAGTTTTATACAGCATTAGCTTAGTCAACAGTTTGCTATCAAAAAGGAAGTATTTACCCAATGTCAAGGCTCAGAAGGGGTAAGGAAGGAGGAGGCATGGAGAACGTAGAGAGGCAATGGAATTGCATCTGGGAGTCCTGGCTCCTCTTGGAGAGATCATACTGAATTGTGAAAACTGTCATCAATGGAATGGCAGAAATGTGTATGAAATATCGAAGGGAAAACTGATGCGCTCTGTAAACATCTGCCTAATTCACAATAAAATGCTTTTCTTTTTGAAATACATAATACCTTTATTTTTATGAAAGTGCCGCAATAAGATTAAGACAAGTAAATTACTTAGAGAACGTGTCTGCAGACATCTCTCTTATGGCAGAGGTTTGCTTTCATAGGATGCTTCAAAAACACGTGTACATTTGCACAGGGTTCGGAGTAGTCAGTTCACTTGCTGTGTTGTGCTGCTAACCTCAGAGGAAAGAGGAGGCTTTGCACTTCCATAGAGCTTCAGCCTCGGACTTCACCGCGGGCTTCTACCCTGTCCCATAGGGTCTCTATGAGTCAGAATTGGCCCCATGGCAGTGGGTGGGTATTTAAATATTCATTTTTCAAAATGAAATAGAGTGAAATTATAGCTTATGTCTCTACAAAATATAACGTAAGCTTTATGTAAAAAGGTCAATCATCAAAATATTGTTGGAAGTTTACTTTTGTTCCCCCTTTGTCTCTTTCCCTTTTTATTTAGCTAAAGGACACCAGATCAGCAGATCAGAAAACCACACTACTTCATTTTCTGGTGAAAATTTGTGAGGAAAAGTACCCGGATATCCTGAATTTTGTGGAGGATTTGCAGCACCTGGACAAAGCTAGTAAAGGTTTGTGAATTTATAGGCAAACATTTAATTGCCCTGGGTTTTTAAACTTGTACCTAAAGATAGAAAGTCATGACTTTTACAGTGTAGACTTCCAACTTTGTCACAGTACTTTTTATACTAATTATCTAATTTTTTTTCAATACAGAGATGTTTGTGAGATATTTATTTTAGGAGCCGTCATTATTAGAGCTGTGTGTTTAATGTGTTCGGTAAGATGAGGCACTATCTTTGAAACCATACTGCTTTTGCAGTTTAAACCTTCTGAAGGTCTGCCATTCCCTCACCCACTCTGCTGTTCACACCTCCGCCCAGTGCAGATGTGCTCCAGATTCCATGCTGTCTGCAAAGTGCTGGGTGACTGAGTGACTGTTATATATCTGAGCCCTGTTTTCCTTAAATTTCAAACCTAACCTTCATAGTTAAAGCATTCTTTCTCTGCCTCCTCAAAAAACAAAAACAAAGGAACTCCAGGTCATTGCGATGATACAGATTTAGTGAGCCAATAAGAGAAAGTGGAACTGACCCTTCCCATTCTAAGACTGTTTGTGTTATACAAAAGCAGACTGACACATCTTTCTCCCACCGAGTGATGGGGTGGGTTTGAACTGCCAGCCTTGCAGTTAGCAGTACACTCACCACTGCCTTAATGCCTGTGCTTCTCCCTGTTTCTTACCACCAGCGCCCCAAATCAGGAGTAGAGGATCTTAGAAAACAAAAGGAGTTTGAATGCAATGTTGTAATCATTTGCAGAATTCCATTTTCATATGTGTCTTCAACGAGTCAACTAATGATTGCATTTTAGACGTAGCCATTTGAAAGTAAGGCGTGTATGTAGGCTATTTACTGCCTTTTTAAATTTGTCAACTTAAAGAGGATCTTTTTCTCTCCCAATATTAAAGTGAATATGCCTCCTTATATTAAAAACAATCACTGTTATTGTTGTAGGTCTCTTTGCATTGTTTTCTTTTTCGCACAATGGGATGTGTAATGTTCTATCTGCAAAGAAGTGTGTGGTTGGATGAGTTGCTTTTGCAGCTCTGCCTTGCGATGCATGCGTCCTTGACCTGTGTATACTCTATAGCTTGGTGGGAAAAGTTGGAAACATTTTGCCTAGATTTTAAAGATCAAACATGACCATATTTCATATGACATTTAATGTTCTCATGATACGAGATCACCTTGATTGCCTCAGAAATCCTATTTCATATAGAATAAAATGACTAATATGTAATTGCAGATGTTTTAATGCAATTTAAGAATGAAAAACCATTCAAATTATTTCCTAGTATAATTTTTATCTGTTTGGTTCATTAACTCAGAAGCTGACCTTCCTAAAGTGAGATTTCTGAAATTTTGGAACACTTGATCAAAGCAGTTGAAAATTAATTGAAGCAGTTGAAAACTAATCAAAGCAGTTGAAAACTAATTGAAAGTGGTTGTTCTTAATGGACCTTAAGTTTATTACTAAGTAACAGAATGCAGTTAAAGAGGAAAAGTGTGCAAAGCCTAGAAATACACACCCAACAAGTTGATTCCGACTTATAGTGATTCTTTGTAGGATTTCTGGGACAGTCAATATGTTTAGAAGCATACACCCTCTTTTTTTCATCCCCAGGGTCATTGGTAGAATTGACCCATAAGGGGGTTTTATTTAGGGGTTTTGTTTATTTGCTTGTTTGTTTTTGATGGAGTAGGGGGTGGTTCTTGAATAGTAATCAGCTTATCAACACTAGCTCTTTGTCAAGAAGTACATCAGTGCAAACATTTTGAATGACAGTATATATTTCTAAGCACTTCCCCATCTTTTGTACTAGCTCCAAAACAGAACAGTAGGCTGGCATAGCCTTCTATTTCAGATGTTTTGATTTTTATTGCAGAATTAATTTTCTGGGACTCTGATGTGAATGGCGTTCATAAAATGCCATTTAATAATTAAAATTTCTATCAATACTGTAATTTTTTCTCTCTCTCTTAAAATATTGAACTTTCACAGCCTTTTAGAGTTGTAATTTGGCAGTAAGAGTCTTTTGTTTGTTTTCTTCTTCGGTGTTTCAGTGGGGTTTCTGGGACCTTCAGGGAGTACTTAGTTTCCATCTGCTAGCGCAGAGGCCTGCATTGTATGGGTCAGCAGATATTGCTAATGTGTTTCACAGGGAGCAGCCAACTTCATATCTGAAACAAAGGCCATCTCTGAAAGTTTCTTTAGAGTGTAGGTGATGGTTGAGCATATTGTCTATTATTATATTTCTGTATTAATGGGATTTTAGAGGAATCAAGATAATACTGGGGGTGAAATATGTGTCTGCTTTATTTGGAGAATTTCAGTGCTCTTGTGTTATATATTATCATTTACATTTTCCTATCATTTGAAATCTCCTCAGAGCTATCACATGAATTTTTTTTTAAGTACCTTTATTTTTGAGACATAACAAATCCTGGTCATTAGATCCTCCTAGATCAGCAGGGGGAACTTTCGTTGCAACTAATGAGCTTACCCGTCTGACAATTTTCAAAAATCTACTTCATTAGAGCTGCTTTTCTAAGAGATAATGGCTTACAGCTTTTCTGTTGTATTTAGCCCAAAATATTTGCGGTTATTATTGTATTTCTGTATACTTTTGTGATATTTCTTTATTTTATAAACTACTCAGGAATGAATGCATTTTTCCCTCTTGTGTAAATAGTGGAAGCTAATTGACCGTTATCTATGAAGATTTTATTGATTATTTCATAAAACCCTGCTTCAGTATTAAATTGGAATGGCAAATTATTAATGGGTAGAAAGAGTAATTGTGTTTTCCCTGTAATAAAACCCATGGCAATTTTATGTAGTGCTCCTTTCTTCAGTTCTGTCTTTTTCAGAGCACTCATGTTTTTCTATCATCCCCTAGGTAGTCTGTTCTGAATTCCAAAAGTGCCGTACTAGTCTGGTCCCTAACTCACTTAGCTACCTACTCATTTAACAAATATGTGTTGAGTCCTTAATCTTTGTCAGAAATCTAGCCTTTGTCTTGCTGCTCCTCCCAAGTCTAGTGTCTGTGTCTTAATGTAGCCTATCTTAAAGTCCTTCAAGAGCCTACCTTCTGCCTCAGCTGGCTTCTCCCTCCTATTCTCAGTACCCTTTACTCCTCTACCTGACTCTCAGGCAGTGGTTCTCAACCTTCCTAAGGCCGTGACCTATTAATCTAATTCTTTATGTTGTAGTGACCCCCAACCATCCAATAATTTTCATTGGTACATCATAGCTGTAATTTTGGTATTGTTATGAAGCATAATGTAAACATCTGATATGCCGGATGTAGTTTCATTGCTACAAATTGAACATAAATAAAGTCCAGTGATTAATCGCAAAAACAATATGTAATTATGCATTGTTAAATATTTGTTTCTAATGATAAATAAATGAAATTTTGTCTTGAAACATGGTGTAGCACGGGTAACAGTTTTCATGCCAGGTATGTATCTGTGGGCATATCTGCATGTGGGCGGACCTGCCTGGAGAAGGATAGAGGAGATATTTTTCAGTTCCTAAGACCATCAGAAATAAGTGTTTTCTGATGGTCTTTGGTGGCCCCTGTGAAAGGGTCATTCCATCCTCAGAGGGGGCCCAAGCCAGACATTGAGAACCACTGATCTAAGCAGCCTTCTTGTTAGTAGTCAAACATTCAAACTTCCTTTAAAAAAAAATCTTCCCTTAGTTTTAAGTGCATATTTTTTTAACTGGAAAATTCCATAGACCGACCACTGGTTTAAGAACTGTATGTAGACTGGACAATTATCCACACTGGCTGGGAATGGAATTAATTTTTAAAGCAAGGTCAATATTCAGTGCAATAATGCACTATGTAGACTTAGCAACTGACTGTGAGGGAGTTTGGTCAATTTTCTCAGTATCTACATTTTATGTAGCTTTCCAGTACATTCTTTGGTATCTCATATTTGATTTTCTCCTATATTTTATAGACCTCTTGATTTCCAGGCATTATTTGTGTGCTTTTAGCTAGTAATTTTTTCTATCTGACCCAAATATTTATCTGTTCACATATAGCTATTAGATTTAGTTCTGTATACCTTTTTCAACCTTTTATGATAAATGCCTTACTAAATACATAATGTTTGTCTTTTATTCACCTACTGTGAGCTCTTAGAACACTGAATTTCCAGGTGGCTGCCACCTGGAAACTGCATAGTGTTTGAAAATTTCAAATTCATCTGTTATAACAAGCAGACTGTTTTCAAAGGCTCCCATTAATCTCCTCATGCTAGCCTTACAAAAATACCAATTAAAATTTATTAGTGAGTTTAATATATCTTTGAATGTTTGCTATTATTAATTCAATTACATTTTATCTTTTAAGCATGAATTGCAAATCTATATAAACATTGCTTGTGTAGTGGAGTTTAAAACAGACGTTCACACTATTAGTTGGTACCACTATATCCTGGAGGCTGTAAGTTGGATGCCCTCATATGTGGAATATATATTTTGATTTAATTTGGTCTTTCAAATCATTGTGGAGTATTAGAATTTTTTTTGAAAAAATACCTATTAGACTACATTTTTGTTTATGTAATGGAGTAGCATGGAAGGGCACATTGTGCATGATGAAGATATTTAATAAATGACTCAATAAAACCAGATACAATTTGAATTGTCTGAGATAGTCAATGGATTATTGCTTTAACTGAATATTTAATGAGCCCCCAAATGTGTTCTAAGTTAAGGCAATCCCTTGTTTACTTATAGTTCTTTTGATCTTAATATAAGGTAATCTGTTCTAAATGATTTCTACTTTGCCAGAGCAGTTGTGCCAACATTCGGTGGACCTGCCAACAGGTCCCGCATCACTTGTTCTCTCTCTGGAAATATCAAAGGTTCTAACTCAAATCTCAAACTGACACATGATCTGAAAGTATGCCGCAAGTCCTTTTTTTTAACAGACCTGGCACATACATTAGTACATCTACATGGGGCTTCAGATATTTGTGGGAAATTTCATTCTTTTGGGATTTTTTTAATTGCCTGGTATAAGGAAATATTAAGGCATTCTAAATAAATGTCTTTGTGACCACCCACATTTAATTTCAAGGCTGGATTTCATTTTGGAATTCATTCTTTTTATTGGATTAAATACTACACTTTTTATTTGTTTGGTTTTTCTTTTATTTACCATATCTCTGAATATGATTCATTACCACTTATTCTTTTGCTACACCTGTTCTAAATTTTGATGCCTTTTAAAAGTGAATTAAATAGGGGAGTCAACATTTCTGGGCAGCAATGGAAGCAGCCTCCTTCCAGGCCCTTTCTCGGCCTCTGCCGCTTTATCCGTTTCACTGACACCTGTCAGCTTGCTGCTCTGCTACTTCATGTCTGCACGTCTTCCCTCCCCTCCTTTGGAAGCCTCCAAAGGCTGCTCCTTTCGTCGTGCAAATCTCGGTCTTGAGTGTTTTTAATCCTAATAATAGTGGAATCTTGCAATATTTGTCCTTTTGTAATTGATTGTCTCTAATTTCATGATAAGCAGGCAGCTGGGAAAAGCCAGTAAAACTCTAGAGTCTTCACTTTTCTGAAAAGGAGATAGTGATATGTATTGATTGACCTTTTAATTTTTTCTTCCTTTTTAATCTGACAAAAATAGTGAAGTATTCACCCCGCTGCTTGGTACAAGTTCTCCAGATAAGTGGTGAAATAATAAGCTGTGTCAGGAAAGGTAGCCTGTGACTCCTATGTAGGCATGCCTCAGTGATCTAAGTTGACTATCTGTAGTCAAAAAATGAGGAACTGGAAAATAATGTTAATATTACCCCAGATGTCATAAAATGCATCCTTAAAAATAGATCACATTTAAATTTACATATACTTAACATAATAGTAGCATGACTACAGTTTAACATTAAACAAATTCATACTTTTATTATGAAAAAAGTAATGAGATTAACTAGATCATTCACAGGGTAATTAATTACAGGGTTTATTCAAAAATATTTATAATGCACTACCAGCATCTTGTATTGATAAGAGACCCTAGGTATCAGGTTGTCTAATGAATAGCATTTTGTTTCAATCCTTTCTACCTGTCTTGGGAATTACTTATATAGAATTGGCATCGAATTCCTCAATTGAAGAGTTGGACAGAAAGTTTTGAAGGTAATTATTCTGCAGACCCAATATAAGCTATTTTGGAAAAGTGGATAATAGAATAGAAAGAATATGACCACAGTCACACAACAAATTTCAGGATTCTGTAGTCGGATGTTGAAGAACATTGGGCATAGAGGAACAGCTTGTAGCTAAAGAGTACTAATTTTGAGGTATTGAGCTAGGGATATTACATGTGTCTGCTGCCCTTTAGACCGACAGATGATGAGGAGGGGAAAAACCACATCAGGAAAGAGCTCTCTATCTTTTTAGACGTTAGGAGACTGAAAGTACTATCAACAAAGCATTAATCTTTGGGAGAAACTAACAGTTTACAGTGTTTACAGGCTTTTGGCCAGATACAGATTTGAAATAGCTACTCAAGCAGTTCTATCAGCGTCACCCATGAGCTGTTGTTAACATCAGTAATAGGACAGTATCAACAGTGACAACCAAGGTCTTGGGCTCTCTTAGGCTCCTGCTTGGGAAGCAGTGTTTACTGTACCTTTGGCTTGTTTTGTTTGTTTGTTTTATTTGCAGCATGGAACGTGGACAAAAGTGGTACATTTTTTAAAAAATTACAAGAGCATTCTGAAGGACTGCTTAACAAATCAAATGTATATACCACACGGAAACTAAACAGTAGTTGAAATAGTTGTATGGCAATCTGCTAAGTTCTGTAATATATGAGAAAAAGAGGCACAGAGATGAGCATAGACAGCAAACAGGAATTTTAAGCAGTCTCCAGATACCAGATTGTATTTGTGCAACTTGCAGGATCTTGAACTGTTACTTCTTGTCCATATAGCTTCCGTACCTACACAAGGGTAATACCATTGCCTTTGAATATTGAAATAGTTCAGAGAAACTACACTGATGTGTTTGCAATGTATTTACTGCAGTACATGTATCAGTAAATCATGGAATATTTTGATATTTAAGGTTGACTATTGAAGTACTTGTAGAATGCCTTTATGTTAATACATGAGACTATTAGAACAGCTAAAATTGTAGATGAGGATGCTCCAGAAAGTTTGTGCGGAAATGGAATTTCCCCACCATCCTTCTGAAGTCTTCTTCATAGATGCCTTTGAATTGTAGGAGGTTTTTGACTGGCAGTCCTAGCGGTGCTGTCGGTTAAACTTTGGGCTGCTAACGCCAAGGTTCATGCCCCTAGCTATTCCAGGAGAAAGATAGTGCTCTCTGCTCTCATAAAGTACTCAACCCAGAAACCACCTACCATCACGGTGAGTCCGAATCCACTTCAGGCAGGGAATCGGGCGTTCAAGTTCAATGATAGCTCCAGTATCTCCAGAAAATTCGATTCGTGAGCAGAATGCATGCTTGACCCCAGTTAAATCATACACACATTGCATTGTAGGAGAGGCTGTGCATAACATCACAGAAGCCAAAGCTATAAAATCAAAGTTCCCCCCCAACTCTGCATCTTGCCAGAGGTGTGGCCATGGATGAGTTAGTTATCCCCTGGACCTTCGTTTTCTTATCAATGAAATACAGATCAGAGTAGTGTGGCACTTAGATTTTTTTATGAGAATTAATTGAGTTAATATTTATAAAGGTAGCACAACACCTAGTAAGTACTGTATAAATATTCTCCACAGTTGATGTGGTTGCTGCTGCTGCTGTTCTTAAGTAATTATATCTAGTTGACACACATCAGCATATGCTGCCCTTAATGATACATTTAGTCATCTATAAATAATATATACCCTTAATACATACTCAAAACGACTTCAATAAATCCCAACTCTGTGTTGCCTGAAAATTATGCATGCTTTAGAAATTCTGGAAACACTAGGAATTTTGTAGAATTGTATTGCAGAAAAAGATGTTCTCACTTTTCCAGAAGTTAAAGTATATACATAATATACATCCTGAAACTATACAATTTACATAGTAAACATACAGACACTTAATGTAGTTTCAGAAATCCAACATACTGGGATAGGGAATGAAGTTTTAAAGACTCTTTGTATTTTCCTTTTCGTGTTGCAGCCCAGGACTTCCATATTTTTATTTCCCACCTTGAATTTGGCATAGTATCTTTTGAAGGATTTTGTTACTTGGTAGCTTGCTTTTAAAAATAAACAGTTGTTTATTTATGAGAAAACAATGAAACGCCAATGAAGGTGGGACATGATGGTGGGAGAGGAGGGAGATGGAAGGAAACAGAAAAAAGAGCTAGAAGGCAAAGTCTAAACATAGGTATGTCCATACATAAATACAACTATCTATTATAAGGTGGGAATAAATTTAAGAACAAATATTAGAGTAGCAAGTGGACTTTGGGCCCTCACCCTGGTGCTCCCTCAATGCAAGAACATTTTGTTCTATGAATCTGGCATTCCTCGAGGCTTACTGGGCCAACATGATCACTGAAGTAAAATGGGTGCACAAACAAATGTGGTGAAGAAAGCTAATGGTGCCCAGCCATCAAAGGATATATCTGGGGTCTTGAAAGCCGAAGATAAACAATAGACCATTTACCTGAGAAGAGACCACACCCACACAGAAGAAGCAGAACAGCCAGTGTGGTCACATGGTGGTTAAAGTGGTGAAAGGTCTAGGGAATAGACATCAAACGAGAGGGGGTGGGGAACGGGATATATATCACTGTGTATACACATCCCCAAGGTGCCCACTGAGGATATGTGGAAGCGTGAGCAAGAGTGGTGGAGAAAGTTGATGGACCCCAGCTATCAAAAGATAGATCATCCGGGGTCTTAAAGGCTTTAGCATAAACAAGCAGCCATCTAGCTCAGGAGCAACAAAACCCACCATAAAAAAAGCTCACTTGCCTGTGCGATCATGAAGTGCTGAAACAATCAGGTATCAAAGAACAAAAGTCAAAATCAATGGACCAATTGACTCCCGATGTCACTGAAGACAAATGGATAAAGAGGCAAACCGAGTAGAAGAAATGATGGTGCCCAGCTACCAAATGATTGAATGCCTGAAGTCTCAAAGACTTGAAGATAATCGAGTCACCAATCAGTGCAGAAACAGCAAAGCCCACATGGAAGAAGCTCACCAGCTTGCGTGATCAAGAGGGGCCGAAGGGAGCAGATATCGAGCACCAAAGAACAAGAATCACATCATTACAAAGAAGGGGGAGAGCAGGGTGGGGACCTAA
>PVJH01006380.1:44963-102445 GCA_004026705.1 Nesogale talazaci | reverse complement strand
CGCTAAACGCGTCTAACAGAGCTCTCCATAGAGGGCGCCACATCAGAAAGTTGTCCCACGAAGCCACCCCACCCACAGCCACCCAGACAGATAGGCTTTGTGCCTCAACCTGGCCAAGGCCGGAGCGACTCGCTTCCCCGAGAGGGTTAAATCTGGCAGAGACGAGTTCCGCGTCCCGCGGGGTGGGAACCGAGTTAGCCCCACCTCCCAGTGGCTTCCGGAGAGCCTGCGGGGCGCGCGAACTACGTAACTTCCGGTCACCGCCCATAAGCTCTTCAGCGATTGGCCCGCCTCCACCCCGGGGGGCGTGACGGCATTGCCTGCGACTCCAGGGGCGTTTCACGTGTGTTTGGGCTTGGGAACGCCGGTCGGGGCCGGCTTCTGTCAGCGGCCGGGGCTTTTCAACGTAGCCTTTTAAACAGTTCTTGGGGCGAGCTCCGCGCGGCCACAACATGGTAAGGGAGCCTTCGTTGGCTCGGCGGCAGGGCGCTCAGGGCTGCAGAGGCCAAGCTGGTGCCGCCGGTGGCCGCCGCTACTGAGGGCAAGGAGGCCGCTTGACCCCGCGAGGCGAGCCCGGAAGTGCGGGCCGGGGGCTGCACTTACCGGCTCCCCGTGTAGGGCTCTCGCAACACTCAGATGACATTTTGCAGTTTAGTCTGGGTCTCCTAGGTCCGACTCTCACTAGGGAGTGCCCTCCACTTCCCCTGCTGAGACCTGCACTCTCGCGTGCCTTTGATTCACTAAAGCCCCTTGACCAAGGACACCCCCCCCCCCCCCCCGGTGCCTTTCGGAGTTCGGGCATAGGCGTTGGAAGGCAGTTGTCCTGCTGCCCGCCTGCTTTGGAGAGGGAAGGTGGTGCCCAAAGTAAGGCCCCCCCACAGTCTTAACAGGGACAGTGGTTTGGACAATCAGGGGTGAATAGTGAAAAAGAATGTAAATGGGGCTGATGCACCGTGTTTAACACGAGCTGTCTGATCGATAATTTGGTTCAGGCGTTTGCACATGAAATCTTCGCCCAATGGGAACCATTTGGCTACCAATTGGTTTTCTCGTAGCCAGCTCATTGCCACTTTGATTCTACCTGCCAGGGACCTTCCCAGCACACCCGGTCTGAAGCTCGAGTCATTCAAGCCTCCCATCACAGTTTTGTTTTCTTCACCCGACATCATCATATTTGCTTTCTCTTGTCTGTCAAAACCAGTTTGACTTGTCAGCTGTTGTATTCCCAGTGCCCATAGCCAGGCCTACACAGAATAGGTTCTCAATACAGGTGGAAGGAAGTGAAGTCGAAATCCTTTAGACAGTTGATGCAGGACAGCTTAGAAGGGTAGGGATTAAAACTGCTAATCATTGATTGACCTGTTTGAAGGTTCCTTTCTAAACTATATTATAGCCAAATGTTTCAATTTGTTTTAATGACTAACACTGATTCTGTTTTTTTGAAGCCTCACAGGAAGAAAAAACCCTTTATAGAGAAAAAGAAAGCTGTGTCTTTTCACTTGGTCCACCGGAGCCAGAGAGACCCGTTAGCAGCGGATGAGACTGCACCTCAGAGGGTTCTGTTGCCGGCACAGAAAGTAGGTCCTGTTCATGAGCCAACGCCTGTGAAGCGGAAACCAAACCAAACCTGCCATGGGGCTGTTTCAGCCACGTGGTGTCCAGTGTTTCTTAGGCTTCTTGGAAGCAGGCAAGCCTCACCTGTCTCCTGTGGAGTAACCATAGATTGGAACCGCAGACCTGAAGGTTGGCAGTCCAACTCTTAACAGCTGGTGCCAGAAGGGCCCTGTTAATAGTTCCTATTAAATTATTGCTTGGTGGCCCTGTTTTCAAATAATTAGGATCACTGGGAAGACCCTTATTTAGTTTTGTCAATGTACTGAGGTTGTTTCTTAGTAAATGGACCAACTTTTACATTAGCCATGTTCCTTTATTTGACAAGTTTAAAGGAGAGCTTCAGACTCATTCATTTTGGTCAAAAACACCTCCATCCCTGAGAATTGGCATTTTCACCCCAGAATCCCCAGGGAATTAGCAGTATCTCCAGGTGAGTCATACTGTGTGTAGCTGAGACACTGTAATGAGGTGGATAGACAGAGTCTTAGCCACGCATCCTACCAACCCAGAGCCCTGATTTAAATGAGTAAATGGCATAGAGTAATTAGTAAATATTTACTAAATGCCCAGTTGCTGTGATGCCAGACATCATATTCCTTAGGTTGCCATCATATTCTCAATGGTTGCTTATTTATATTATTTCCTAAGCAGAAACTGCATTATGTACCTGTTCATGTAGCTCGGAATTGGAAAATACTGCAACTTCTGACATTTCTCACTCTCACTGCTCTTGAATTGATTCCAAACATATGGTACTAGCCGATAGACAGGGTAGACCTGCTCTGGTTTTCCAAGACTGTAACTCTGTGGGAATAGAAAGCCTCATCTTTCCTTCTCAAGGGTGGCTGGTGGTTTCAAACTGCTGACCTTGTGGTTTAACCACTATGCCACCAGGACCCCTTCCTGTTGCTTAATGCTTGGAAATGGCATGGAAAGATGGGGGCTTTAAAGTGTTAGTTTGATGATTTTCATCACAGAGTAACCTTGTTAAAATGTAACGTGAAAAGGAAGTGTGGGGTGTGTTAGTTTTGGTTGGGTGATTTTCTGTAAAGCCCGTTTGTGTCTTACTTTGCTGAGTTCCTTTGCATATAAAGACAAGAACTTGTTCTTAGCTTTCAAGGCCCCCTAATCTACCAAATACATCATAAAATGTGTGCCCACGTAGTTCTCTTGGTATAGTATTGTTTAATAGAAACAATTCTTTTCATTCCATTGCCCTTCACTGACTTCAGTTGGGTCCCTCTGTTTCCCCAGATGTCAAGCATTCTTTTTAAATGTCTTAGCGCTATCAGGCGATGTCTTCCTGTGCCCCCTGCATCCTTCCCAGAAAGTTGCCTTCCTTGTAATGTGTCCGTGCCTTACCCTTGGTCTTGCTTACTATCCAAGGTAAACCATGAGGAGAGGCGAGCAGAACAGAGAAAGTTCGGTGTGTTCTTCGATGATGACTATGACTACCTGCAGCATCTGAGAGAACCATCTGGACCCTCGGAGCTTATTTCCTCGAGCTTCGGTGCACACGACAGGAGAGATGAGAAAGAAGAAGTTTTAGCCATTCCAGTAAGGTGTTTCAGCCACTTCAGTGTGATAGAATGATACGGGGAGAAATGAATGAGGAGCCCTTCATCTCTAAATCGAAAGAGTGGTTATGGTTTGCTTGGGGAGCAAGGGAACTGCCTTTGGGTTTTCTTAGTTGGTTTGATGAGTGGGAGGCAAGAAGTAGTAACAGCCTGAAGAGCACAGCGTGGCCATCGCCTCCCTCAGCATGCGTGTGCCTGCATGAGCCACTGGAGAGATGACCACCTGCTCTCTGGTGTCAACCGTCCAATCCTTCAGGCTGGCTTAGAACAGTACAATAATAGATACGGTTATAGTAGGCATCTGTTTCAGTAGACGGAAAATAGGTCAAAATATTTAAACCGTTTTTGTTACCGGAAATTCTGTCCTAGAGTGGAACTTAACCTTTGCAGAATGTTCCCTTCTTTAACACCTCTGTAAAAGTTGCATGCTAGCTCTTAGGGAGAACAGGTGAGACCAGTAATAATGAAAATACCTGTTGCTCCTCTCAACTAACAGTCCGTTTTTATTCTCTTTAGTAAATATGGGAGCACATACCGACTGGAACTTGGTGTGGCTTGCCATTGTTGCCATCTTCATTTTCTTGCTCAAAGTAGATTTTCTTGCGGGACATTTTTATTACCCATGATACTGCTAGAGAGTGGCTTCTGTTCTTAAAGCTAGAATACCTTGTATACTCAAGTATGAGCTGATCCGAGTATCAGCCAAGGACCCTAATTTTACCACAAAAACGGCATGAAAAACATGCTGAAAAAAACTCGGCTTATTCAAGAGTATATACGATACTCGATTGCAAACTTCAGTCTTGCTTCAGATAAAGTCTCGGGGTGTCACCTCGTAACCACAGCCTGGCCAGTTACTAGTTAGGCCTTGGTCCTCTTGTGCTCTAGAGGCCCGACTATGTCCCCTTCATTGTAAAACCAACCTGGTCCTTTCCTCCTCCTGCTCCAACACCATGATTGCATTGGTAGTGGAGTGCTTACCTCTGATTACCTCACTTCCAAAACCAACTGTGGGAGGTGAGGGCTGAGCGATGGCTCATCTTCTTTTAGTGCACTGAGAAAACTTTTAAGACGAGTTTGAATTCTTCAGTTTGAGTAAGAATCGTCATCATCGACACTCCACTCACCAGTACTCATCCTTGTTTCTCAAATTGAAAGGAAAGGGCGTTGCATTCGTTGTGTGACTCTCCATGGTTGGATAGTATTTATGCCTACTAGCAAAGCCAGTTAGTGTTTATGTACTACCCACTGCTAAAGCCGAGGATGAGGGCTTTGGGTCCTACTAACTTCAGTTTGAAATTGGTCTAACGATTGAGGTGTGTTGATAATTATGGCGAATGGATGTGAAAGTTGGGAACACAGGAGGGTTGGTCCTTGGAAAATATGGCCCTGATGATAGAAATCCTTGATAAAATTTTGCAAGACTGAAAGGACTTCTTCACAAATGCCTTTTTTCAACAGCGTACAGCAGCTGTACACAAGGACCCTATCTAGTGAACTACTTGGAATCAAATTGATGATCTGTGGGGACAGTCAATAAAAACAATATCAGCAATCACAACAAGACAGAACTGATTGTAGAAGAGACCATCAATTGCTCATATGTAAGTTCAAGTTGAAGCTGAAGAAAATTAAATCAGGTCCAAAAGAGCCAAAATAAGACCTTGAGTATATCTCATCAAAGTAGAAGAAATGAAGAGGTGTTAGACAATATCAGGAATATATATGAAAGAAGAAAAGCCATGAAAATGACAGGAAAGAAAAGACCAAAGTGAATGTCAGAAGAGACTCTGATACTTGATCTTACACATAGAAGAGCTAAAGTGATGGGAGGAATGAAGACATCTCACTTCAGGCCTCGCCAGGTGGGAGGGCAATGAAACTCAAAGCACTTTCTTCGGAAGCATAGGTCAGGTCTACAATTCCCGCCCAACCTTCTTAACCTATTATGACATCAGCTACCCCTCCCACTGCACTATCCATTGCTCAGCTGGGTTCAAGAAATTCATTGCAATAGCCACACAGGACTCATACCCCCTACTGACATTCTGTATTTGTTAGGGAAGTTAACAGTTTCCAATAGAGGATTAGAAATGTTCCCAGCATTGTTCATCTAGTCAAGACAGCCTCTTTATTCATAGGGAAGCCTTTTTGTATTTGGTCAGCCATATGGCCCATACCCCCTGCCCAGGCAGTACTACAAAATTCTTTTAGTGCTGCTAAAAAGAAATTCCCTAAAGCACATACTCCACCATAAGTCTCGGCCCTAAGGCAGTTGCCTCTAGTTCTGTAGGTCAGTAAGCAGAGCTCCCCCAATTAAACATGTAGAGACTCCCTAGTTAAGTGATAGGCCTGCCACCCTAAAGGCACTCAGCTTTACTTGCTCTGGAACCAAGGAGCTGCTGTTTCTGCTGTTCTGATGGTATTAGTTTCCTGTTCCTAGATCAGTAGGCTCAATGTACCCGAGATCTTGGGGTTCAAAGGACTAATTCCACTCATGGCTCTTCATTCTTGATGTCAGTGCAAACCCCTTTCCTGCATATGGGATGGCATGTTTTATGTCCAACAATCACAGCAATCATTTAATGTGTCAGTATCTTCCTCCTCCACCTTCCCTCCCCCACACCTGTCAGAAAATAAAAGTCATTTGGTGGGAGTTACAAAGTCTATGACTTAGAAGAGCTATATTAAATAGTGCACTGCACTGCAATATTATAAAATGTGCAAAGATTTGAGTTAACTGACCAAAAGGAAGAACACATTGGAAGAACACTGAAGAAAGGGCCAAGGCTTGAGTTCCAAACTGAAAGATGCTGCTGGTAGAGTACTGAATGGTACAGGAAACAAGGCTCCAGGAATTAGTAGAACACCAGTTGGAAGGCTTATAACAAACTGATGTAGTCCTGGGAGCACACAGGAGTCTGTTCGAAATTTGGAAGACAGATACTTGCCTAATTGATATTTACGCATATTCCAAAGAAAGGTGATTCAACAGTGCAGAAATTATTGGACAGTTTCATTATCACATGCTAGTAAAATTTTGCTGAAGATAATTTAGAAACAGTTGTAGCTGTACCTCATCAGCGAGCTGCCAGAAATTCCAGCTGGATTTTGAAGAGGATATGAAAGAAGGGATTTTATTTGTGATGTCAGATAAGTCTTGGCTGAAAGCGGAAAATACCAGCTAGATGGTGTACTTGTGTTTTATCGACTATGCAGAGACATTTTACTGCGTGGATCATAGAAAGCTATGACACAACCTTCCTTTGAAGCAAGATGATTTGAAGCATTTTTTGATGAGGACTGAAGAATACAACCTTCTGTGGATTACAACTCAAAAAAAAAAACTCCCAAAACTTAAGTAAACAAATAGCATCATGATAAACAGAAAGATTAAAGTCACAGTTTCCATTTTTTAGGATCTGCATCTCTCGTGATAGCAGCAGACAAAATATCAGACAGCTTAATGCATTGGGCAAATGTGCATCAAACAAGTTTTCATTGTTTAATAGCCAAACTACACTAAGTTGTTCCTGAGCCAAGCCTTGGTATTTTTGTTCACCTCATCTGCATGTGAAAACCAGACAGTAAGGAAGATGGAAGATGCTGGTGTATTTGAATAGACCAAATCTACTCGGAAGAAGTACAGCCAGAATGCCCCTTAGGAGCCAGGATAGCCGCGTGCATTCTGCATATGTCCAAACCAAACTGCCGTGGAGTCAGTGCTGACTCAGCAACTCCGTGGGTTTCTGAGACTTAATTTTTCAGAAGTAGAAAGCCCAGTCTTTCCCTCGAAGAGCTGCTGGCGGTTTCCAATTGTCAGCCACTCAACACTGCCAGGGACCTATCCCTGGAGAAAGACTCCATGCTTTGTGGAGAGGAAAAAAAGAGGAAGATCCATCATCTACGAGATGGATCAACACAGTGGTTGCAACAAAGTGCTCAAAGGAAGCAAGGAGGGCGAGGAGGACACAGAACTAAACAGTGTTCTGGTGTACAAAGCTGGATCGGACTCCATAGCACCTGACAACAGACTCGTGTGTATGCGGCTGCGGTTCTTTTTCAGAGTCTGAAACATTTGCAAAGGTAAAGTCACTATATTTTTTAACCCTCAAAATCCCGGGTCTTGGACCACCAGCTTCTAGGACTGGAGGAGGGCAAAGCATTTCTATTTAAAACCAGCCAGGTTTTAATATTGTTTCAGCAGGCAAGAAAATCAAGACACTGGTTCAAAAGGAAAATCATGAATGTTTTGAAACTTCAACTTTAGGATAGTGGAGTCCCAAGACCTAACTCTGGAGCCTTAAACCTTGCTAATGACCCCTCTCACTCAGGTCAGCAAACCATTTGACCTTTCTTGGCCAGAGGTACATCATCAAGGTGTCTGCAGGATTGGCTCCTTCTTGCTACTCAGAGAATCGATTGCAGGCCCCTTCTCCCGGTTGCTGGCCCCACACTCTGCCATCAAGTTTCTTCTGACCCAGCAATTGCTGGCTTTCCTCTGACTGCCACCTCCATGTTCACATCTCATTTTCCCTGTTTCTCCACATGGTTTTCTTTAAAGGACACCAATCACTGGACTTGGAACCAGCCCTTCTTCAATATGACCACATCTGAATTATATCTGCAAAGACTGTTTTCAAATAAGGTCACATTCTGAGCGAGGGTCTAGAGCAGTGGTTCTCAACCCTTCTAATGCCACGACCCTTTAATAGAGTTTCTTGGGTTGTGGCGTCCCCCAACCATAAAATTATTTTCGTTGCTACTTCATAAGTGTAATTTTGCTACTGTTATGACTCTTCGTGTAAATATCTGTTGTGCAAGATGCATTTTCATTGTTACAAGTTGAACATAAAGCATAAGGGTTAATCACAAACCATTGTTAATCACAAAAACAATAGGCAATTATATATTGTGAAATGTTTATTTCTAATTACCAATAAATGAAATTTTGGCTTGAAGCACGGTATAGCACGGATAATAGTCATAATATAACAACAGTAATCTACATTGCTACATTTTGCGAGAGTTTGCATAAAAAGCAATGTCAGTGGGAAGCTTGAGATAGCTTCTTTCTCACCGGAGCAGAAATTCTCAGGGCAGTCTGCAAGAGCACAGCGACCATCGTCTTCCACAAGTCTACTTCTCTATTTAGACTTGGTAACCAACAAGCTGGAAAGCCCGGTCTCACAAAGATACATTGTTGGAAATGGAAGAAGGTGCAACACAGAAGGTGCAACAAAACAGGATATGGCTGCAAACACTTGACCTTGAATTTTGTAGCTAGCATTGTAGAGAAATCAATTCTCGCTGCATCACTGTTCATAAGTTCAATGCTTCTTGTGCTATCCCAGGAACATCTTCAACTCTGACTATGGATGGGCTCCTGGCAAATGCAAATGGGGCATCAGGTAGATTTGGAAAGTATGATGAGATTTGGTTTACAAGCATGTGCAAGTGTTCTTTCACAGAAATTATCATTGTAATTCTTTTGTCTGGTTCAATGTCATGTTCCTCAAAGAAAGCAGATGAGGTAGGCAACATATAAATTTTATTTTCATCCTTTTTTTTTTTTGGCCAAAGTTGAGGTTTCATTTGAAAGGACTAGATCTTTTCAGACAAATTGAGACATGTTGCATTTGGTCCTTGCAGTGTGATAAATTTTACTCATTCAAGATGGCAAAGATGTCAATCAAGTAAGCTATTTTCTATAGTTCACTTTTATCACTGTGGAGACCTTCGAACTGCTATCTTGCTTTCTGATTAAAAAATGTTTTGAGTTCATCACAAAGCTCAAAAATAGATTTGAAAGCTATAGCTGTCAGCAATCAGCTCACTTCAGTGTGAAATAGCATCGTTTGACACATCCAACTCGTTTTACAGTTGTGAAAACAGTCAATTTTTTAAAGTGCTCGCCTTTATGAAATGGACAAAACTTAAGATGCTTTTCATCACTTCTTGTAACTCTTAAGGGAGCATCTTCGTTGCTAATATTTGTCAGTGAATCACGATGTGATGCATAGTGAGTTCCGATGACCTGGTGACTCATTCAGTACCAATGTTGAAATCCAGATTGACATCCTAGTGTAGCTGGAGCACCATCTGTGCAAACACCACAAACCTTTCCCCAAGAGATCTTATGAACCAACTGTGTCAAATTCATCATTTGCAGTATCTGTCGTTTCAAGAGGTTTGCAAAAAAGAAACTCATCTTTAAAGTTGCCATCATTGATAAACCTCACATAAACCAGTAACAGTTTGCACCATCTGTAGATTCATCAAGCTAAATCTGTAGATTCATCATGCTAAATGTTGTAAGTGGAACAGATTTAATTTCCTGGATTACCTGATCAAGAATATCAGCAGACATCTAATCTATTCTTTTGCTAACAGTGTCATGTTAGATAAGAAAATTGCATTCAAATTTGCCTCCGATGATAACTAACCCAATGTCTTTGGCCGCCGACACCAGTAAATCCTCAGCAATAGTGTGAGGTTTCATAGGTCTGGTGATTCTGAGTGTCACCAAATATGAAGCTTCAACGGCTGCTACATTTTGTGTGGGGTACTTGCCACCAGTGTCAAGTCTGGCTTTCTTGAGTCCATCAACTTTGCTTCTCATGTATCCTTGCCGGCAAAGCTCAGATGCTTGATAGCAAATGGCATTTTAGTTTGTTTGACGTCATAGAACTTCATAGCAAACAACACATTGCAGTTTCCCAATTCCTGCTGTAATTACTGAAATAAAACCATACTGTAAAAAATATTCTGCTGAGCCCTGGTGGCCTAGTGGTTGTGTGCGGGACTGCAGTCCACAGGGTTGACAGTTCAAATCCAGCAGCAGCTCTCCAGGAGCAAGGCTGGGCTTCCTACTCCCACTAGGGCAGTGATGGCACACACACACACAAAAGTCCTTGCTATATTTTTTAAATGTTCTTCTTTACATGATCCATTGTCATGAAATGGTTTTCTAATGAAGTATATATACCATATACATATATAAGCTGAGTTTTTCAGCACATTTTTAATGCCATTTTTGTGGTAAAATTAGGTGCCTCGGCTAATACTTGGGTCACCTTATATTTGTGTATATACAGTAACAGTAACTTTAATGCAAAAGATGATACATGAATAATTCAGTACATACAATTCATTAAAGTTTTCTATGCTTTACCATTCTGTGTTAGGTTTTTGATGCATATGATCACAAAAGGGCAGTATTCACATCAATCACAGCTGAATATAAAAAGACCGATCAGCATCCAGATTTAAGTTTCCATCGTACAGATACTTTTGTTGCAGTAGCTGATAATGTTACGGTTCATGATTTTACATTTACCCACTAATTAGAATTCATGAAGTGTTGTTTTTTCTCCAGTACTGCTGCTTTCTACACAGTAGCTGTTCTCTACATGGGTGACTGGTCCATATACGTACATTGTGACCCCAACCCTGTTACATGCACCTGTAATTGCTCAGGGTGTGTGTGAGGGGGTTGGCACGATGGTGTCATCATGCTGGGAACTCCTTCGTGAGCCTATCTGCATGTTGGCAGACCCACCTGGAGATTGTGGTGTCTCGGTTCCTAAGATGATCAGAAATATGTGTTTTCCAGTAGTTTTTTTGAGATCCCTATGAAAAAGTTAGACCCCACCAAAGGAGTCAAGACCCACAGATTGAGAACCGGTGGTCTAGGTAGACATTAATTTGTGGAGAACATTTGAATCAATACAGTAATTCAGAAATTTTCTAGTTTTAACCACTGTACTTTGTTTTTCAAGAGCACTGGAATTAAGTTGCCCTCATCAGTGTTCGCATCGGAGTTTGAGGAAGACGTTGGATTGTTAAACAAAGCAGCCCCTGTTTCAGGTATGTTTAATATCTATCTTTAACTTTTCAAGTGGCTTGAGCCATTTTTTTGCAAAAGAAAGTGCATAAATGAAGTAGAACTTTTCAGTCTTTAATAAAATACGGTGATTGTCTTTTTGTAATATTGTCATCAAATTCTTGGTCTTAAGAGTTTCTGTTGGGGGAAAAAACAGCAGGAAAATTATTTTTGGTGACTTACTAGAGGAATTTTAACATATACCTAACTTTCTCCTCACAAAGAATATGATACTGAGCTAGTCTTATGTACAGCAATTTGGAAAATGACTTGTCAAACTGTCTCCCAGGAATAAAGAAGCATTTTGTAGAATTGGTGGCACCATGTGCTTCAGATATACTGAGATCATATTTACTTGTGTATGTATGATGTCAACAGCGTATTTTAGAACAAACACCAAATTCCACAGAAGTGACGCGTAATACTTGTCCCTAATTGCTTTAATTACTAATGATAGTTGCCAATATCGCATTCTGTCAATTGATTCTACAGGGCTCTGAGCTGCAATGATAAGGCAGGATGCTGAGTTTAAATGGAATAAAATAGTCCCTGAGTGTAGATAGTTGGGGAAAACCTGGTGGCGTAGTGTTTTACATCTGTGTTTGTTAATCACAAGATCACCAGTTCAAACCCAGCAGCCTCTTTCTGGGAGAAAGATGAGAATTTCTGCTCCTGTAAAAATTTCAGCCTTAGAAACTTAAGTGACATTTCTACTCTGTAGGGTCACTGGATTGGAATTGACACCATAGTAATGGGGTTTATTTGGGGGTGGTACAAAGTACACAATAGATGGGAAATTTAATGACATATAGATGGATAAATAGTGGACTTGTAAAGGATACCAGCCCAGGTCATGGAGTTGGGCAAGGTTCCCTGGAGAGAATGATATGTGTTGATCTCTTAAGCAGGCATGAGCCAAGTAATGTGGGGAAGAAAGGATATTCTAAACAAGAAACTGTTTGTTGTTGTTGTTGTTGTTGTTGTTTTAAAAAAAAAAGGGCGAGAAAATACTAAATACAGGAAACCATGCTTTTTTTTTTTTTTCTAAACAACACATTTTAGCATGCCTAAAAGGAGAAACAGGACTCATGAAATGGGCCACTGAGTTTAGTAGAGGTCGTGTTGTGAAGGGCCTGGGGAGTCATGTCCAATTATCAGAGGGAACTTGAGAAGAAGGTTTTCTTGGGTTTTCAGTATTTTTACAGGTGAAGTAGCGTAGCTGGAATTTATTAAGATCTCATAGTCTGAAAGAAGCCTGCAAGTGTAACATGGCTAATTCATTGAGTTATTTCTAACAGGTGAATTAGAGTCCAGGTCCTTTTTGGAGCTAAAAGCTTTGACAGCTGCCAAGTAGACAAAATGTCGTGTCGCAGGTCTGAGCTGTTTTTATCAGGGAGCACTGGGTCTTGAGAGGTGACACAGTGGTTACACATTGGACTGCAGTCCACAAGGTCAGCAGTTCAAACCCAGCAGCTATTGGAGAAAGGGCTTTCTACTCCTGTGAGCAGATACGGCCTGGGGAATTCACGGGGCACTTCTACCATGCCCTCCAGGGTCGCCAGGCCTCACCATTGGCTCTATGACAATGAGTCGTGGGTCTTGAAAGAGGTTTTTTCTTCATTGCCTTACAGTTATTCTGCTCTCTGTCTCTCCCTCCACATGGAGTTTGTAATCATTCTTTTATGCCAAAACGTAGGTACTCAGAGTATGCTGACTAAATGAATCACACTCTCTTGAAAATGGCCGCTCGACGTTTTGTCTTCTTTCTAGGTCCTAGGCTGGACTTTGATCCTGACATTGTTGCCGCTCTTGATGATGATTTTGACTTTGACAATCCAGATAATCTGCTGGAAGATGATTTTATTCTTCAGGCCAGCAAGCCAGCAGGAGAGAACGAGGGAATGGATAGATAGTAAGTGTGGAAATGACCCCTTCCTATTTTGGGATCTTAAATCATAGAATTTATAGCCGGGAGACACCTTTCAAAAATATTTCATAGGACGATGACATTGTAGAGTAGAAAATGTAAGATTCAAGATTTTCTTTATAAGCTATTGAGACATGATGGCGTGTAAGGTCCCATTCCAGGTTGCCAGCTCGTGACTTTCTTACCAATCTATACGTTCCTACCTCAACAACCCATTGCACTACCTTCAATCTCACCTGTCCCGTGTCTGTCTGGTGTTTATTTTAGTGTCTGGGGGAGTTTTTCACCATTTATTACTATCTGCACCTTTAGTGAAGCCGAGGCTGAAGATGACGGTGAGTGGGAAGATGTGGATGATGAGGATAGAGATGATGGTGACCGTGATGACTCAGACTCTCAAGGGCCGCTGTCATCCGAAGAGGACGATATGTCTGTCTCAGGCAAACTCAATGGCGCTTCGGAAAACTGCTTGTTTTGGGAAGAGGAAACCAAAAGTCGCTTCACCGATTATTCCATCACCTCCTCAGTCATGAGGAGAAATGAGCACCTGACCCTACATGACGATCGGTTTGAGCAGGTGAGGTCCCAGAATGGGGAACATTTGATACTGGCTTCCAGCAAGTTTTTACATGTGCTTGTGACCAAACCTTACAACTTCCAGTATTAGGGGGGAAATGATAATAATAATAATAGACACTTAGTATTGGAACAGCCTTTCTCTTCAGAGAGGCCATCTGAATTTTCCTTCTGGAAGGAGCATGTGCCAGTCAAAAGGGTTTGCTACCTGGACATCTAGATTTTCCTTTTAGCACCCTGACATTGTGAGCTGCTTTTGAGCATGAGTTTTGGAACTGATCATTCCACAAAAGCGAAATCTGAACACACCAAGATTTGTAAACTGGGTATACAAGAATGGGAGGTGGGGGGGGGTGGGGAGGGAGGATTGCAGCTCAGTACCCTGTTAGACACTGGTCTCCCTCTTAGGAAACAAGAGCAGTGTTTACACTGCATAGCAACCAACCTTCTAGACCAGCAGAGTCTCAAACAATAGTGCCCTGTTCAAAGATGGCTATTGAGTGTACAGGTGGGTGTTAACAATCCCATCTCCCTCTTCAGGCAATCCTGAGAAAGAACCACCACTCCTTTTCTGAGGACTTCAATCCTGAATTGTTCCCATTCTGGTCATGGTTTCAGTATACCAGGTCTTGCAGAGTCGCCCCTGCTTCAGTGCATCAGTCATGCTTCACCCGGTGCACACTGGTCCAGAGCCCTGTTTCTGACACAGTCCTCAAGATCAGACTGTTCTAACAATTGATCCGCTCAACTGAATTCTACTCCAGTTTTTTGCTGCTGGAGAACAGAAAAGAAGTGAGTGGAAGTTGCTTACAAAACACTGAATTGGATCATCCTGGGGTATGACGCAAGTGTTAGAGAACCAACTCGAGTAAAACCAGGTTCCAGTCTACACACCAAACCATTGCTGTCAAGTCAGTTCCAGCTCACAGTCATCCATGGGACAGAGAAGAGCTGCTCCATCAAGTTTCCAAGACAGGAATCTTTTTTTTTTTTTAATCATTTGGGGGCTCATACAGCTCTTATCACAATCCATACATATATCCATTGTGTCCACATTTGTACATTTGCCATCATCATTCTCAAAACATTTTTTTCTACTTGAGCCCTTGGTATCAGCTCCTCTTTTTTATCTCTTCCCTCCCTTCCTCACAAACCCTTGTAATTTATAAATTACTATTATTTTTTCATGTCTTACACTGTCTGATGTTTCCCTTGACTCACTTTTCTGTTATCCATCCCCCAGGGAGGGAGTTATATATAAATCATTATAATCAGCTCCCCCATTCTCCCCCTCTTCCCTCTTCCCCTCCTGGTATCCCCACTCTCCTTATTGGTCCCAAGGGGTTTATCTATCCTGGATTCCCTGTGTTTCCAGCTCTTATCTGTACTCGTGAACATACTCTGATCTAACCAGATTTCTAAGGTGTAATTGGGATCATGATAGTGGTGGGAAAGAAGCATTAATGAACTAGAGGAAAGTTGTATGTTTCATTGGTGCTACACTGTACCCTGACCTACACTGTACCCAAGACCTTTCTGTAAAGGGATGTCCAGTTGCCTGCAGATGGGCTTTGTATCTCCACTCTGCACTCCCCCTCATTCACAATGATAGGATTTTTTGTTCTTTGATGACTGATAGCTGATTCTATCAACACCCGTGATCACACAGACAGGTGTGCTTCTTCCATGTGGGCTTTGTTGTTTCTCAGCTAGATGGCCTCTTATTTATCTTCAAGTCTTTTAAGACCCCAGACATTATATCTTTTGATAGCCAGGCACCAACAGCTTTCTTCACCACATTTGCTTATGCACCACCTTTGTCTTAAGCCATCATGTCAGGAAGGTGAGCATCTTGGAATGCCAGTTTAATAGAACAAAGTGTTCTTGCATTGAGAGTATACTTGAGTAGAGGCCCAGTGTCTATCTGCTACATTAATACTAAACCTATAAATATGTGTGCAGATCTATTTCCCCTTTGTCATATATAAATGTGTTTACATATGTGCATACCTGTATTTAGACCTCTATAAAAAGCCTTTATCTCCTAGTTCTTTCCTCTATTTCCTTTTACATTCCTCTTGCCCCACTATTACCATGTTCAGCCTTCATTTGGGATTCAGTAATTCCTCTTGGTTTCATTGCCCTTGATTAAGTACTCCCAGGCCTCCTACACCCTCCTCACCTTCGATTTTGGATCACTTGTACCCTTGTCCCTGGATCTGTTAACACCCACTTCCTTTCCCCTGCCTCCCCCACTCCCAAGTCCCCCAGGAACTGTTGGTTCCTTTGTTTTCTCCTCCAGATGGTTTACCCTACCTATGGTATCTAGATAGACCTTCAGAGATAATAATGGGCACAAAAAAACAAGATAGAGAAAAACAACAACTAAGAAACCCAATGACAAAAGTGTACGTCCTGTAAATAGGTCTGGGGTCCCACAGTCTGTTTTTGGTATTCCTCAGGGACTTCCTTGCTCTGCTTCCCTGGCTGTTCTGTTGCACCCCCTTAGTGTTCCCTCTCGGTGTGATGGGGTCAGATTGGCACAATTCCCGAACTGTGTCTCCTGTGTTGTCCCCTGTAGCACTATGGGTCAGTGAGGGACATCGTGTCATATTGGGGCCGGCCCTATGGCCCTCTCTGTGTATTGGCTGTTGTGAGCAGGAATACCATCCTCAGGGCTTGGTGGTCCAAGATATACTCCAGTCTCTCTTCCTCCCCCTTCATTTTCTCCTGCGTGCTCTGATCAGCCTTGTCCCTCTCTCTGAGCCGTAGCTTCAGTGGTGTCCTCTGAAGTGGATTCTTCTGGCGGGGAGGTGGGGCAGGGTGGGGTTTGCTGTCCACGTGGTTGGGATTGGGGCCGGCCCCTCAGATCCAGAGATGGGAATCCTGATGAGTGTGCACAACTTTGGTTTTTCTCCCAAGGAACAAACCGCTGACCAATCTGCTGGCAGTCTTGAGCTTAGCTCAGTGCGCCACCAGGGCTCTTTCCCATGCTATAGCTTTGCTGTTAAACAGGTTCACCTAACCCTTAAGCCTTTTTATATCCTCACTCTGTTTTATGTTAGCCTTGGGTTCATCTTGGGCTGCTAACCTCCGGTCAGCAATTCAAACCCAGTGACTGCTCTGGGGGAGAGCGATGAAGTTCCTTCCTCGGGTGGGCTCTCTATGTGCAGAAACCTCAGGGAGCAGCTGTCTTCCATCCGTGTGGGTCACTCTCAGCCACACTTCACAGAGTTTGCTTTAGTTAACCCTTTGTTATTTCTCTTCACACCCTCTGATCTACCAGCTAATGCTTGCTGTGTATATTGAATGCAGATGTGTTTCTGACTAGAGTGTAAGTTCTCCATGGGCAAGGTGACTGAGTAAGTGGACACTGACTGAGATGACTTCAATGTGTGTGACTCACTGATAGGTCTCAAGCCCTGTTGTGTACCTAGCACATAGTAGGAGTGGGAACTGTTCAGTAAGTGATGGATGGTGTCCTCCATGGTAATTCCAGAAATAAGAGTCTAACTTTGCTATCTTTTCAACAAGAATTTTTCTTTGACTCTCCCAAAGAGATAGGCAGGCTATTACTACAAAGAGCTTCATGCTTACCGAGATGTGTGGTTCCTGTTTACTCTTTTCTATATACCAATTAGCAGTTTTTAAAATTATATAGTCATACCATTGATAAATATCATTTAAGCCAGGGTTAACCTTGTACCTGAACGCAGGAGTCCTTGTGTAATGGTTCTACCTTGGGTTGCTAACCACAAGGTCAAACAGTTTGAAACCGTCATCCGCTCTGCATGGATAGGGTGAGACTAATTCTATAAAGAATTTCAGTCTCATAAACCCCCAAGGGCAGTTCGACCCTGCCCTGTACAATAGGAATCACTGAATACAATGACATTTGTCATTAAAGCAGGAGGTTTTTCAGTTCCCACATTTTTTTCTTTTTCTTTTTCTTTTTTGCATAACCAACGATTTTGCTCATGCAATAAAAGATCTTCGTCCTGGGCTGAGCCCCAGTGGTGTATGTGGTTGAGTGCGGGACTGCAGCCCGTGGGCTTGGCGGTTCAAATCCAGCGGCGGCTCTCAGGAGCAGCACTGGGTAACTCCCACAACCACCAAAGGGCAGTGATGCCCCCTTCCCCTCACCCCCCAAAACAAAAAAGATCTTCGTCCTAGCGTTTTGTTTCCTCGGCTAAATAGAATATAACAGTCTTTTCTTTTCATGGCCAGGGACAGGCTGTTTTTCAGTCTCAATGTGCATCATACAGTGCTGGACTACACAGCTTCCACACACTGTTAAATATCAGCGAAAACCAGGGGGCTTCCAGAAGACCGTGGGAATGTCTTTCAGATCTACTTTTCCATGAACTTTTCAAAGCCGCCTGTATTCTAAAATAGCTGTGATATTTTGATAACCGACAGAGCCATTGCTCCACGTCGGTTCCAAAGCACAGCAGCCCTAGTTGTATCAGCCAGGGGCATCAGGGCGTCCGGCAAAGAGCACAGGTTCCTGGGCTTCGCAGTAGAGCTGTGCTCTCTGGGGCTTTGGGGGCCTTGGAATCTTGATGAAAGGAAATTCCCAGGCCTTTTTTCCATGGTGCCACAATAATTAGTAGCTTGTGCTAAACTGTTAGTGCTACCCAGGGACCTGATCTTTGTAGTGCTTAAATCTTCTGTAGGAGTCAAACTCATGTAAAAATATCTTGTAGATGCTATCAGCTTAATTGGAGTACATTTATTTATGGTATGTTTTTTCTGCATTCAGTTTTTTGCACAATACGATGACGACGAGATTGGCGCCCTGGATAATGCTGAATTGGAAGGTTCTATTCAAGTGGACAGCAGTCGCTTGCAGGAAGTGTTGAATGACTTCCATAAAGAGAAGGCAGAGAAGTATGGTGACTCTCTTTTCCTGGCTTCGATGCTTGATTTCATTTCTACATTAGCACTGTAGTTCAGCTGAATCCAAAAGAAGTGCCTAGTCAGAAGACATTATTTAAAACATGGTGCCGTTTTCTTAACTTTTGAACTCATCTCTTTTACCCGTATGTTAATATTTAGAATTCTAAGCTGAATCTGACAGAGTGTGGGAACAGACTTAACTTTCTCTGTAATGTTGACCTGGGAATAGTCAGGGTGACATAGCCGTGGGCCAGTGGGAAGTATGAAGGGGCTTCAGGAAGTTCATGGAAAAATGGAATGAAAAGATTTTTCCCCACGGACTTTTTGAAGTCCCCTATTTGTAAAAGAAGGTGGTGCGTCCAGCTTGGGCAGCTCAGCGGTGTAGTGGCTATGTGTGGGACTGCTAACTGCAAAGTCATAGTGTGAAGCCACCTCCTCGGGAGAAAGACGAGATTTTATACCCCCCTAAAGAGGTAGAGGTTCAGAACCCCATCAGAACAGGGTCACTGTGAGTTGAAATTGACTTCATAGTGCCAAGTTTGTTTTTGTTCTCTTTTGTCTAGTTTCGTCATGAGTTTCCTAATCTGAATTGTGTCCTAGAGTGGCCGTCACACATTACTAATGCTAATTGGCTGGGAAATTATTGCAAATTCTAAGTATACCTATTCTTTCTTACTTCTTCCTGAAATGTCACGTGTGCCAAGAGGTAGCTCATTGGACTCAGAAGGACTTTTCTATCTGGAGATGAGCAGGACAGTATCCACCTCAGGGTGACGCTTCCCTGAGCGAAGCTAGTGAAGTGTTTAAATCAATCCTACTGTCTGATGCAGTTGTTATTAGATCGCTCTAATAATGGTGGCAGTCACAGCAGAGGAGGGAGCTGCGTGCTTTGAACTGCTGAATACTTTGGAGAGACAGATGGGCTTGTGCATTTCAAAGCTTTTACAAAGGATGTGTTTTCCTAGCAAAGTCATCATCCTGTTTAATGTGTCATACTGTGAAGATTCAGGTAGAGTTTTCCTACCTGTCAGCAGAATATCCTTCTAGCCGAGTGGGTTGTGCGTTGCCCTGCTAGCCGCAAGGCTAACCTACCAGCTGCTCCTCCGTGGGAGAAAGATGGAGCTTCCTGCTCCCATGGAGATTTACAGCCCTAAAGGGTGGTTATGAATTACAATCAATTCGCTGACAGTAAGTTTTTAATGAGTCAGCAGGATGAATGCCCAGGCTCCCCTGGAGAGGGGGAGGCGCTTGGCAGGACAGAGTTGAGTGTAACAGGAAGTGACAGGGAGATAGGAGTGGGTGGATTTTATAAATGGCATTTCCGTAGCTCTCAAGTGCAATTTTCACCACATCCAGTATAACAGTGGGTGGTTTTGTGTTTTGCTTTCTCCCCTTCCGCTTTGGCTTTCGAAAATGCAACCCAAAGTCGTGTAAAGTTGACTACTCTTGAACCCTTTGAAGACCGAGACCTGCTAATGAACGAGCTCATTGAGTCGAAGGAGGAAGACATGGTTACGGTGGCTCTTGAAGAAGTGCAGGAGAAGTGGGACTGTGAATCCATTTGTAGTAAGTGTCACAGTGCCCATCGTACTGGGGAAGTATGACCATCTCTTGGGTAAAAACGCGCTCAGAGCAAGACATTTTTAAATTCCTCCTGGTACAATCCAGTGGCACCGGGTGCCTTGTCCACTCTGTGTCATCATTCTTGCTCCTTTCCCAAATTGCCTCACTGCCATTTCCGTGCATTCATTGCATCCCCAACATCTCTTCTGTGCTTCAGCGTTGCCGTTGCCAGAACAATTGAATGTGGGCACTCCTTTTGAACAAATTCTCTGCTCCTGACAAGCATCCTTTAGCTATTCGGGTGAAGCTGTTGTTGAGCCCTGGTGGCCTCGGGGTTATGTCCTGGGTGCAGTGCGCATGGTCTGCAGCTGGACACCACCAGCACCTCTGAGAGAAAGCCTGTGGGAGCATCCTGGACTCGATGGCAGTGAGCTTGGGTTGGTTGTTGATTGAAAAATGACTTAAGGGCCTAATTGGAGATCATGGATTTTAAAGTGGGCAATAGATTTGGGTTTCCAATAGCTTCCAGCTCATTGAGCCCATTAAGTCTGGCTACATTCAGTACATCAACTTTCTAAAAATATTAGATTTTAATAGAAGTGCTACTTTCAGGGAATCTTAGAAACTGATTTGAAAGAAGAATATTAGTGATTTGTAAATTTTAAAGATTTACCATACCACCACTCTTAAGTTGAACCTTAAGAACCTCTTGAGTGAAAACACTAAAATTTCTCCTTTGAACATAAGTGAATTGAATTTTGAAACTATTTTATTGTTTTGGTTTTTTACCCTCCTCTGTGAGTATCGTTGCCTAACCACTACTTGCGCAATAAGCATTTTTTCCTGTAGATGTGAAGCCTTTCAGTGGCAAGCGCCATGCTCGGTTATCACTGTGGCCCCAGGTAGCCCAAGGTCAGGGAGGAATATGGTGGGAAACAGAACTGAAAGTATCCTTCTGCTTTAAGCCTATGACAGAGTGGTTTTACTTTTTTCATAGGTACGTACTCCAACCTGTACAACCATCCACAGCTCATCAAGGACCAGCCAACGGTAGGAACAGGTCCTACACGGTTTTCAGTGTGCACTGCAGGAAAGTGTGCAGTGTTTGTTTGCAGGCTCTGTACCCCAGCGGGGCCAGTGATACCCCTAGAAGCCCCAGCAGCACTGTGTCAGTAGTGCACTGCTTTGTTAACAGGGGTGGGAAATGACGCAAGTGTTATTACTTTTTTTTTTTTTTTTCTGTATTTCAGCCCAAAGGAATCAGGATCTCTTCTAAAACAGGAATACCTCTCAATGTCTTACCTAAGAAAGGACTCAACGCCAAGCAAGTTGAACGGATGTTGATGATCAATGGCAGTGATCTACCAAAGGTATCCCTGCAACCTCGTTCTAAAAATGAGAGCAAAGAAGATAAAAGAGCGAGGAAGCAAGCTATCAAAGAGGAGCGCAAGGTGAATGGATGCATTCCTCAGACGGGTGACTTAGGCAGCGCTGGTGGGAAGAATTGAGGGCAAGAGGGTTTCTTTTGTTCCGTGGCCTCTGTTAGAAGATTTGAATAACTTGAGTGTGCTCTTGTACAGGAACGGCGAGTTGAAAAGAAAGCCAACAAATTAGCCTTCAAACTGGAGAAAAGACGGCAGGAAAAGGAGCTCCTGAACTTGAAGAAGAATGTTGAGGGCCTCAAGCTCTGACAACAGCGTAGTTTCTTCCATTGTGCCCGCTGGTGAACAAAGGATGGTCGAAAGACAACCCCATTTGCCATTTTTACTGACAGATAGTGAAAAGCCCACATTGAAATGTTTGAATTATTTTTATTCCCCAAAGTTTATCAAGCGTCATCTTGTAAATATTGTCCTATTTTTTAATATTATGTGTTTGGATTTGCTCTGCAATAAATGAATTTAATCCAACGGGTATATTTATCTATTTAGGTCCCAATGAGTTTTTGCAGATGGTCTCCAATGGAGTTTGCTTGCTGTATCTGGGCAAGAAGTTAAACTCAGTCTGGAAAGGAAGGGTAAACTTGCCCTGCTGATGAGTGGTGAAGAGAATTGTCCTTGAGAAGGTTCTTGTGGGAGAATGCTGTTTTCCCTTCCTCTTCACAAAGCCTGTTTCACGAGGCTGCTGATGCTGGATGTAAACTGGGACACTGGGACTCAGACGTCCTGTTCTGTCACTAGATGATTTACTTTTGAGTTTCTGAGTGATGGAAGCCGGAAACCATAATAGAAAAAAAATAAGACCAGTTTGTTAACTTCACTGATGGCTTACTCAACATCAGAAAGAATTACTTCAGCTTAAAACCAGAAAGGTTGTTCTTTCTACATTATTTAATGCTTGGAGCTGCTGGTGCTTGATGAAAGCACTTAACTGAAAATGTCTCTTGTTTGTTGGGTTTCTCCTTTAAACTTCAAGATTTAGGCAGCGATGGCATCACAATGGTTAATTATTTGGTAGGCTATGACTGCTCTGTCGCTACTTAGCTGGTCTTGTTCACGTGTTCATGACTAATGTGCTGTTAAATGGACTCCGGTAAAAATCTGAACACTGTCAGTTTGAGTTAGGACAGAATGGCTGCGAAAGAACCAGATATAGCAGGTGGGCTGCATTTGGTCTTTAAATTACTAGTGTCTTCCAATAATTTTCTGGTAGCTTTTCCACAGCTGGTAGTGTTTTCTTGTGTTAATTCTAAACAAGTACTGCTAGGATTTGTAGAAGAGTATGCAAAAGAATAGTAGTGGGTACTCTGCAAAATTGCTTTAATTTTTTAAAAAGAAGCCCTGCCTGAAGAGTTTGTCATTTACAGAAGTGGGGAATGTGGATTTAAATGAAAAACTCTAGCAGCAAAGGTCAGGTGACAGTTATGGAGTCTTGGGGGTATACTAAGAGACTTGGTCACTTGGAAAGCTCTCCATCTCATTTGAAAAGTCCTCTCGACCATCAAGAGTCTGATGGCTTGGGGATATTATTTGTCTTACAGGTTTCCCAATTTCTCTGAGCTTGAACCAAGTGGACACAGCACCTTATATTGGAGCAGAGTTTCAAAAAGTTTGTGAGAAAATGAAGTTAACGAATCCCAGTGTTTTTCCACAAACTGAGATCTCGCCATAGTTCATAATTAAGGAACTGTGACTCTAAGCCACCCATTTTGTTTCTGAAGCAGATCATGAATTAGATTAACCTCCAAACATTAAGCCCTTGAACCTGGAGGCGCAAAGTAGCTGATGGCTTGGTCAGCTCTGTCAGAGGCTGAAAGCTTAAAAGCTCTGAGAGTCTAAAGAGAAGAGGGGCTTTGCCTTTAGAACTTCATAGTCAGGAAGCAGGGTTTGTGCCTCGGTGCCACAGTCCCTGCTGACGGGGAGGGTCCTGGTGCTTGCTGTTCCCCCTCCTGAAGTGCTTCCTGCAGATAGACCCTCAAGGGCACTGCTCAGTTGACAACTTCCCCAGGTGCTTTTCCCTGACTGTTTCAAAATAGCACTTGTTGGCATCTGAGTTACAGCTTGTTTTTAAACCGAACATAACTGGTGAAGTCAGGGAACCTTTGTGTTGACTCCTCTGTCCCGCCGTTGTTGAATAGCACCTGGTATGTGGCATATAGTCATTGGACAAGTGGCAGAGAATTACCTAAACTTGGAACAATAGGACCAAGGCATATCTGGGGGAACAAGGCAAGCCTGGCACCTTACAAATGGCCATGTCTAGTAGCTGAGTGGCTGGGCAGGATTGAGCCTCACCCTCCATTGTGATGTCATCAGATCACCACCTAGGGAAGGACATCGGGGGGCGCGTCATGGACTTGCTGCTGAGTTTCTAACACTTTCTTACGTTGCTGCTTCATGTGTGTTGACATACATACACTGAGCATGTTGGTTCATATTGTAAGTCCACAGAAGGTAGAAAAAATAAAGGCCTTGCATTTCAATTGTGAAACTTAACAAGAGAATGTATTCAGCTGAGCCCAGTGGTATAGTGGTTGTGTGCGGGACTGTGGGCCACTGGGTTGGCAGTTCAAATCCAGAAGCAGCTCTCCAGGAGCAAGGCTGGGCCTCTTACTCCCACAGAGGGCAGTGATGCCCCCCCCCCAAAAAAAAAACCCCAAGAGAATGCATTCTAGCTATATAGCCACTATGCAAGTTAAATAACACACAGAAGCCACTTGTGAGTCCCAACCTAATTTCATCTTACATCATTCTTTTGTGCAATTCCAGGCTCTTACTCTAATAATTTCCTTTTTTAAAATAACATTTTACCACCTCATCGCCTAACCTCAATATCTCACTTGATTTTAAACAACTGAGAGACCGTTTTTATCCTTAGATGAGGATGTCCAGGAGAAGTTAAACAGACATTTCCACTTTATAGGAGTACAAGAATCATCCTTTGTGGAGAGAGTTTAGATGATAAGATTCCTGGGTAACACAAGTCAGTAGTTGGGAGAAAAAAAACTCCTGGAAATGTTCATAATCAAACGTGTAGGTAAGCAAGCCTTAGCTATCCAAGTGGATTTTGAGCTCTTGATGGTAAACCTTAGTCTAAGAACAGTTAGTTCTTAAGCTATGGGCCTACTCAGTACTTTCCCTCATGAAGTAAGATGGGTGCTAAAGCAAACTGGTGAAGAAATCATGATGCGTGCCTATCAGAAAGTAGCAATGGATCTTCAAGCCATCTTAAAAGAGCAGCTGAGTCTACACTGGAGCACACCATTCCAGTGTTACCCAAGGATTGTAAATAATAAAATCTCTGATCAGAGGAGGAAATGGTATTAGAGCTTAAATGCTGAGCACCTTGGTGAACAGACGGCTATGGATGACAGTAGAAGTCAAGCATCCATTTGCAAAAATCCTATATGGATTAAGCCTCCATTGAATTCCCTTGGTCCATTTACCAAGGGGGTGAATAATCTTGTCCTTAAAGTGATCAGACCTCCCGCTTTTGGCGGAACAGTTCCAATTTTTTAAAAAAATTGCCCCCTGTGTCCTGTGGCGTTTAAACAAAAAAAAAAAAAATCCCGATTTTTGGAAAGAATACATGATAAGCTAGAGAATGGCAGGAGAACAGGAAGGGAATATACCCCCTCTACCCAGTCCCCCAACCCCTCCCACCCCCCGTCAATGGTGTCCCACTTTACCAATGTTAACTCTGGTCACTTTATGAGAGTGCATTAGAAAGTGGATTGCTGTAGATATAAACTAATTACTATCAAGTCAATTTCCATTTATAAAACCACATGGAGCTGCCCCTGTGGGTTTCTGAGACGTACGAGTCTTTAGAGGAGTAGAGAGCCTCATTTTGCTCCCAGTGGTTCTCAACCTTCCAAACACTGCGACCCTTTAATACAGTTCCTCATGTGGTCGTGATCCCCCAAACATAAAATTATTTTTATTTTTATACAGCAGCACTGTAATCTTGCTGCTCTTATGAATCGGGCAACCCCTGTAAAAGGGTTGTTTGACCCCCAAAGGTTGAGAACCGCTGCATTGGACAATAGAAGCTTTATATGGGGTATATATCAGAAACCAAGTCACTGTCAATTAATGCTGACCTGTAGTGACCCTATAGGACAGGGTGAAACTGCCATTGTAAATGGCGAGACTACACTGGTAGAAAGCCTAGTGTCTCCCACGGAGCACCTGGTAATTGTGGACTGTTAACCGTGTGCATCACCTGCCAGCTCTTAACCACTAAGCCTACAGATAGAGGAACCTCTTGCTGTGGTGCAGAGTTCTTGTCCTGGGAATACCCTTCTTCCTCTCTTGAATGGTCTCTCTCCTATTCTTTTGTTTATGTCTAGCACAGCCTCCAGTACTACTTGAGACAAAAATGATACCTTGTATGTCTAGAAACATAGTCGACTCCTACAGGGTTGATAGCTTGGCTGAGTATGGAACTCTAGGCTGTAGACCACTTCCTTCATAATTTTAAAGGTTTCACTCTGTCCATTTCCAACTTTTGCTCTTTGGAAACCAGAAATGAGAAATCCTGCTCCCTGATACTTTTCCATGTAACTGTTTTCTTCCTTACCTTGCGAATTTTTCTCTAGCGTATTTCTCACTGTTACTCCCTCTTGTACCTCGAGAAATTCAGATCATTTATTTCTAGGTGATATTTAAAGTTTTCTCTCCTTGCATTTTCTCCTTTTTCTCATATAAACAGCTATTTTGAATATAGTCACCTTGACTAGAACCCTAATTTGCTGATGTTTGGCTCCCGTTTCTATCCTATTTGAGGGGTGGGGTGGAGAGTTCCCTAATTTGTTTTGTGTTTTTTGTTTTGTTTGGGGTTTTTTTTTTTTTTTTTGCAATGTTCACTCATCGCTACCCACTATGGGTTTCTTTTGTTGTTTTTTTTCAATGATTTTATTGGGGGCACTTACAGCTCTTAAAACATTCAGCACATCATTTGTATCAAGCACATTTGAAGACATATTGCCATATTTATTTTCAAAGAGTTTCCTAATCTTTTGTCCAAACTTTTTTTTAATGTTCCAAACCTGCTTTTGAGGTTGCTATTTTTGTTTCATTTTTGCCTATACAATTTTTTTTTAACCTATACAACTTTTAATTTCCCAAGAACTTTAGTTTTTCTGTAAGTTGCAGCTTTGTTTAGAGCTTTACATGCAGGGAAGAGGCTTTCCTTGGATATTTAGAAAGTTTTGTCTGTTTGTTCATGATTCTACTGCAGGAAAGAAACCAGGGGTTGAATTCAAATGATGTAACTATCCTGGTGGGGAGGGGTGCGGTGGCGAGTTATGCATTGATCATTGTGATTGGTTCCCTCTTCCTCCCCTTCTGCCCCCACCATCTCCCTACCCTCCTGGTATCACTACTCCCAATTCTGAGGGGTTTCTCTGACCTGGATTCCATGTGTGATGAGCTCTTATCTATACCAGTGTACATGCTGCAGTCTATTCAGAACTAAAAGGCAAGACTGGGGTCATGATGGTGGGGTATGAGGAAGTCTGTAAGAACCAGAGGGATATTGTTTCATCGGTGCTATACTGCACCCTAGTTGATTCATCCCTCCCTTGTGACCCTTCTGTGAATGGAAGTCCTTTTGTCTACAGGTGGGTTTGGGGGGGGTCTCTGTTCTGGTCCCCTTCATTTTCAACATTTTCATTTTTGCTTGGGTTTTCTGGTGCCCGTTACTTCATTCTGTCGACATTTCATGATCACACAGCCTGGTGTGCTTCTTGCATGTGGGCTTGTTGCTTCTCTGTTAGATGGCTGCTTGTTTACCTTCAAGCCCTTAAGACCCCAGATGCTCTATCTTTTTTCTTTTTCTTTTATGCTATATCTTTTGATAGCTGGGCAACATCAGCTTTCTTCACTACATTTGCTTATGCACCCATTTTGTCTTTAGTGATTGTGTTGGGAGGGTGAGCTTCACAGAATGCCAAGTTGTTTGAACAAACTGTTCTTGTATTGAGGGAGAACTTGAATAGAGACCCAAAGTCTGTCCACTTCCTCAATGCGTTGCCATATAACTGTGTGTACCTTGGCCAATACTTTTTTACGCTTCCTAGATCTTCCCTCTGTTTCTTTTTACCTTTCTCCTGATCCATCATCACACTCGCCCTTCTTCTGCCTCCTATTAATTCCTCTCAGCTAGATTGCTGTTGTTCCAACCCTATTGAAATCTCTGTGTCCTCCTCCTTGTTACTGTTCATTCCCTAGTTGTCCCCCCTTTCTATGGTGCTGTTTGCTGACTGCTCATTTCTCCCACCTCCTCCTCCTCCCAGGTCCTGCAGAACCAGCAGTCCCGTTGCTTTCTTCTTGGACTTGCTTCCCATGCCTCTCATATATTGGCAGGCAAAACAATAGTAACAGAGACAAATTTAAAAGACAACAAAAGATTGAATTAAAAAAAAACCCTACTTAAAAAAGCATACATAATTCCAGATCTATCCACTGACCTTTAGGACTAATCTCCCCAGTGGTCCTGGGGGCATCCAGGAACTGCCCCTCTGAGCCTGAAGTCTCTTTTGGGGGCTCCTCAGAGGATTTGTGGCTTTGCTTTGCTACCGTTGCTGCTCTGTTGTGCTCCCTTCTTGATTTGCCCCACAGTTGGGGTGCTCAGGCCAGACACACTTCCCTCAGTGGATCCCCAGAATTGTCCTCTGCCTCGGTATGCTCCAGTGAGGTGACATCATGTCTGGAGCTGTTGTCAGCCCTTCACTGGGTCCTCTCTGTGCCTTAGCAGCTCCGTGCCGGGATGTCATCCTCAGGCCCGGTCCCTCGCTCTCTCTCTTTCCTTTTAGGGCCACGTTGCTTCTTGATTGGTGTTCTCGCTTGCAATATTCTTAAGTTTTATCTGAGCACCTTCAACCGTGTGATTTATCTTGACCCATCTTTTCACTGTTGGAGTAGGACCCCGTTTTGGTAGGGGTAGGCCAATTAGACAATAGTCATTGTGTTTGCTATATTAGAAACAGATGACTTCTCTCCTCGGAACATATTTTGTTCCGACAATAGTTTGAAGACTTGCATAACTCACTCATAGATCTCATAGGAATTTGGCACAAAGCACAAAACTGAAATGTCACCCTCTACTTGTTGAGAAAAGATTGGCCCCTTCTCTCTTGATGTTATATGTTTATTTCCTGAAGTTAACGGACGCAAGGGAATAAAAATGCAGTGTTTTATCAAAAGCATAATGGGTTTTATGAAATGAATAAATATTACAATCACAGTTCCATCTTAATTATTATACCTATGGATGGGATCAGCAGTACGGGGCTTAAAATACACTGTTGCACAGATGAACGAGGGGGAAAGGAAAGAATGTAAAATTGTGATTTCTCCATCGGGCGGCTTAGAATCCTGATTGCAAGTGTCATTTTAACATTTTAACCATCAGTTTGCCAAACTCAACAACATATAGATTTTTCGTTCTTCCAAACTGGTGTCAGCTGGCTGAATCCCAGCACTGAAGAAAATCCTAGGACCTCTGAACAGATGATTGACATTTGATGACTTGGCCTTTGTCTTAGAGAATGGTCAGAATTTTGAAGTATTTTCACACGGACTGTGTACAGTCCCAGAACACTTTCCTTTTTACCTTGAGGAAAAGAGCCTGGCAGAATCCTGTGAGCTAAGGAGGAGAAGGTGGGTGTAGTAGTGCTCTCTGCTTTCAGCCTCACTCTCCATGATCTTTGTCAGATTAATTAATTTTTTTTTAACCACAATAGCCCTCTTCTTTCCTGAGGGTGGATTTTTTTTTTTTTGCTAGAATAGGCTTGTGGAATGGGAGAGGAGATCTGGGAATCTTCTTTTAAACAAGCTTCATCCTACTTCTTCCTCTTTCAGCATCTGATCACCCCCCTCACCTTCCTGCACCTTCCCCAATTTTAGAGGTACTTGTTGCCCCCGGTTTTGTCCCCTGTGAAGGTTCTACAGCAGAAATCTGAATAGCTCTGAGCTCACCTCTGTCCGTTTGAGAGTGACCTCTGGTTGTAGCTTTAATTCTCCCAATCAGTGACCATGGGCCACCCCCGCTTTCTATTGTTCCGTTCTTGTTGTCCTTATTGGACTGGCTCCTTGTGATTCTCTGTGTTTTTCAAAAAGAAAATATCTGCTGTATGGCGTACTGGGGTTTCAGAGGAAAGCAAAATTAGATGAGATGTTCCATTTGGCATCCTGACTCATTAGTCTTAATGGCTTTTTGTGTTTCATTACTCATGTTCTGGAGATAAATTGAGGCAAGTGCAATTCCCTCCACCACCTCCCCCATTCACCCCTGAGTGCCTCCCAGCTGCCCCTGCCCAACAGGGCCATGGGAGTTGTGGTGTTGCTCACACTCCCTTTTGTCTCCTGGACTGCAAAGAATGTGGAGTGCTTCAGCTGACAAGGGAATGAGAAAGCATCTTCATTTTCCCCTTTCTGCCATCCCTCTATAAGGGAAGGTGATGTTTCTGCAAAGCATTCACAATCGCTCACTCCAAAAGGAAATATCTGGTAGAAAGCAGTTACTACCCAGCTGGAGAAAAACAAAAATAACAAGAAATGCAAACACACACACACACAGCACTGGTCTGACAGACTGGCTGAGCCCCCCAGACTTTGGCCCTAAGACACCCCTCTGACCTGGCACTGAACCATTTCTAGAGACCACCTCTGAGCCAAGCAATAGCAATAGACAGGCCCATAAAATAAAATGTAACACCCGGGAAGAACATGTTCCTTAGAACAAATTATATGAGATCAAAAGGACAACATTTTCCCAAAAGAAAAGATAGGAAGGGGGAGAGAAATCAGGAAAAAACAGAAACAGAGAACTGGGGGTGTGCTGCTGCACTGGGGGGAAAGTCACCAATTGTAGAACGCTTTATGTGCGATCAAATGGGAAACTAGTTTACTCTGTAAACTTCCATCCAAGATGCACACAGACACTCGTGTTTAAAGTCTTGAATAGATTTCTCTTTTTCAATTTCATTCTAGTCTTCTCCTGTGTATCGCTGCTAACAAAATCTTATGAGCCAGAAGTCGGCAATATGTATTGTTCTTTGTTGATATATTTGCCACCACCGCTCTCTTTTCCATAGCCCTTAAATGACTGAATATTATAAATTAGTGCTTAAAAACAAAAACCATCATAATAGTCTAAGAAATACGATTCCAAGAGGAGAGGCTAAAGATAGAGATGGCAAGTTAGAGATAGCACAATGCTCTTGGGATCTTTGTCTTCCCATGAAGAGGTAATCACTGAACATTTCTTTCACTAAGTACATATATTCTTCTGATCCCTTTTCTTTGTATAGCAATGTGATTTTATCTATATTCCATATACACAGAGTTGCAAAGATGTGAATAAAAATGCCTCACTAACATGCTCTCTTTTATTCTTCCACAAATCATCTTTAAAAATCATTTCATTGGGGTTCTTACAATGCTTATCTCAAGCCATCCATCCATCCATTTTGTCAAGCACATTTGTACATTTGTTGCCCTCGTCACTCTCAAAACATTTGCTTTCTACTGAGCCCTTGATACCAGCTCCTCCTTGTTCCCTCTCCCTCCTCCTGCCCCCTCTCTCATGAACCCTGGACAATTTGTAAATCATTATTGTCTTATCTTACACTGTCCCACATCTGCCTTCACCCCTTTTCTGTTGCCTGTCCCTCAGGGAGGAGGTGATATGGAGATCCTGGTAATCAGTTCCCCCTTTCTACCCCACCTCCTTTCCACCCTCCTAAGTATCGCCACTCTCCCCACTGAAGGGTTCATCTGTCCTGGATTCCCTGTTTCCAGTTCCTATCTGTACCAGTGTGCATCCTCTGGTCTAGTTGGATTCCACAAATCATTTTTAATAAGGGAGTTTTGTCCAGGGATCAGCAACCTTTTTCTGTAAAAAAAGATTTAACTATAAAACTTTTGGCCTTGAAGGCCAGATGGTCTCTGTCAAAAGGGCTCCCCTTTGCCATTATCTGAAAGCACCAAGAGACATCACAGGTGAGCATGGCTGAGCTCGAGTGAAACTATCTGTACACACATGCGGTCCCAACGTTGGCTTAGTAGTGCAGCATGCTGAACCCTAGCTTTGAATTTTTTGAATTCTCTTGGTGATTATAGTTTCACAGAAAGTTGAGCAATCCTGCAGGAAAAAGATATGGCTGTTGCTGCTCTACAGATAAAGAAAGGAATCACATGATAATTAAAGATACGATTGAACAAGAAGTCACAGCCATAATGAGTATTTATAAACCCCCGAAAAAGACCCTCAAAATGCATTACTCAGACTCTTAAAAGACAGAATGAAATATATAATTCTCTATGAACAGTAGGAGACTTTAATACCACTGAAAGGACAAAACAATTGAAAAGAAACACAAGACACAGAACCAGTACAATGCAAGCCCGATCCAGATCCCAACCCCATTCTTTAAAGAAATGGGAAAATGAATGACTAACTTTTTTCTAGAGGAGACTCAGAACCAGCAAAGAACTTCTGAAGATGAACAGAACAGAAGACCTCTAACTCCTGACTACCTACCCTATCACATAGCCCAGCAGGCAAAACAACCTGGTGCTGGTACAATGATAGAAACAGAGACCAATGAGACAGAATTGAAGAGCCAGACATAAATTCATCCTCTTACAAACAATTCATCTTCAACAGGAGGGCAGGGGGAAGGTGGGGAGAGGTGGAAAGGAAGGGGAAACAGATTGCCATGATCGACACATAACCACCCCCACCCCATCATAGGGGGAGGGACAGCAGAAACTGCAATGGAAGGGAGACAGTGATCAGTGTAAGATGTGAAAATAATAATAATAATTTATACTTTATCAAGAGGTCATGAGGTGGGAGAGAGCCAATATAAAGGACTCCATAGAAAGTATATGTTTAGAAAATGATGATGGCAACATGTGTACAAGTATGTTTGATACAATTGATGTATGGATTATTGTAAGAGCCCCCAATAAAATGATCTTTTATTTTAAAACAAAAACAAAGAGTAAGTGGGAAAGAATAGTCTCTTTTACAAATGGAGCTGGTGAGATTGAACCTCCATCTACAGAAAATGAAACAGGACCTGCATCGCACCCCATCTGCAAAAGGAACCCAAGGTGGATTAACTACCTAATGTAACTCCCAAGGCTATACAGACAGATCTTCAATGAGGAAAGAGGGGCGAATGTAAGGGCCCTATTTTAGGGCACAGACATGGCATGAAATATCAAAAGAAACATGGGAGAAGGTAAAATAGAGACTGAGAAGCTACTAGACATCAGACACTGGGTGCAGAGTAACAAGAGTAATGAGAGCCTTTTTAACAACACAACAGAGAAGGGACAAATCTCTAAAGTGTATGAAAAACTACAATACCTTAATAAGAAAAAATGAACAATCACATTTACAAGTATGAAAGGATATGAACAGACAGTTCACCAAAAATGAAATCTAAGGGGCTAACAAACATATGAAAATATGCTGACGATCATTAACTACCTGGGAGACTCAAATAAAAACAATGATGACATATAACCTTCACCAACAATGGCAACTAAATTCAAACACACACACACACACACACACACACACACACACACACACACACACCAGAAAACAACAAATGCTGGAGAGGGTGTGAGAGATTGGAACTGGGATGCTGTCTCGCTCCAAGACTGGGAGGGGGCTGAGATTGGAATCCGCAGACATTGCTAAGTGTCACTGACAAACTGCTCACCCCCAGTGGAAAGAGGGTTGGTGCTTTGTCCAGTAAGTGGGACTAGAAATACCTTATGATCTAGCAGTCTTTTTACTTGGAATTTATACCCTAAAGAAGCTAGAGCTGTTGGGCTGAGCCCTGGTGGCGTAGTGGTTTTGTGCAGGACTGTGACCCACTGGGTTGGTGGTTCAAATCCAGCAGCACCTCTCCAGAAGCAGGGCCAGACCTCCTACTTCCACCAGAGGCCAGTGATGCCCCCCCAAAAAAAGAAGTTAGAGCTGTAACACAAATAGACATAGATGCAGCCATGCTCATCACAGCACATGGACTGTCACAAAAAGATGGAAATGCCATATGCTCCAAAGATACTTCTGATGAGTGTGTTTACCCTAAAGAGGTAAGATGCATAACATGAGAAGACATATGTACTCCTGTGTTTGTGGCAAAACTGTTTCACACCAGCAAGACTTTGGAAGCAGCCCAAATGAAATGCCCACTGGTAGAAGAATAGGTAAAGAATTTTGTTGCATGCACACAATATCATTCATTAGTACAAAACAAGGGTGAAACCATGACGTGTCTCATGACGTGGGTGGATTTGGAGGACATGACGCTGAGCAGTCAGTCAGTCACATAGGATAAATGTCAGACCACTCAAAGTATCAAAACTAAGATGAAGACCGAAGGGAATAAACTTCAGAGGCTCCCAAGAGCATAAGGGTGAGAAGATGAAAAATCCGAAAGGGGGGTGGGATGAAGCATGAGATCTGGGGCTAGGGGTTGGATTCATTAGGCTTGCCTTTATCATGAGAGTAAAAAGAGAATCCATAGATAGGGAAAATTTTTTCAACAATTACATAGAAGATAAGGGACTGATGGGAAATAATCTACAGAAGACTGTACAAGATGATGAGTAATCCAATTTTGAAGGCCGGGAGAGGGCTGAGAGATTAGAACACACAGACATTGCTAAGTGGCACTGAAAAGCTGCTCATCCCCTGTGGAAAGAGGGATGGTGCTTTGTCTAACAACTGGAACTGGAAATACTTTGTGACCCAGATGTTTTTTTACTTGGAATTTATACCCTAAAGAAGTTAGAGCTGTAACACAAATACACACAGACACAGCCATGCTCATCACAGCACTATGGATCATCACAAAAAGATGGAGATGGTTTACATGCTGATCCGTTGAAGAACAGCTAACTAAACTTGGTACCTACACACAATGACCTGCTATACACCATGATACAATCATGATGAAATTCGGAAGCACCTCATGACACAGATGACTTTGGGGAACCTTCTGCTGTGTGAAATCCATCAACATGGAAAGACAAATATGGTAAGAGACCATTGTTCTAGAAGGAAAAAAAAATCAAGATAAAGGTTTTTCAGATCAAAATAAACAGACTCTGATGGTTACCAGGAAGGGGGAGGGAAGAGAGGGAAGGGAGAACAGGGGTTTGCTAAGGGGAAGAGGACGATAGATTCTACAGGAAGAAGAAAGGAGACAAACAGGAGGGAGGACAGGGCAGACCAATGGGAGGCTTGATAGGTTGTTTCAATTGTTGAATTAAAAAATCGATGATCTCAAATGGGAACCCCGATCTAAATCAATGAGGAGAAGGAGAAGGAGGAGGAGGAGATGGCACTCTAGGCAATCCCTGGGGCAGTTCTACAGGCTCCTGTCATCACCGAGTCAATGCCATTGCAAGGCATTTGCTGGGGTTCTCAATACATTTCTCTCCTTGTCAGTGTTTTCATGATGGTTGAATGAATAGTCTGAGAGTGCAACCCAGCTATGTTCTGCTTAGAAAGGAACCCTGGTGACAGTGGTCAGGCACTTCCTGACTAATGGACCTGTCTGGTCCACACTTTGAGCTCCCTGGCTACTCCGTGGGCAATCTGCTTCTTGAAGGACACCAGCCTGGAAGCCCGAGGAGGTAGATCTACCGCGCCCTAAAGAGTCACCATGCTTAGAAATCAACCTGACCGCAGTGGGCTCTGCTTACTACCTGTGCTTTGGGGGAAGGCACCTAACTTTGAGCCTCGTCCTGCTTTCCTTCCCCTGTAAAAGCAATACCAACCCCGTTTCCTCTTGTTGCTGCAAGGAGCCCATGAGATCCCCCAGGGAGCGTCTTTGGAGAAGAGGAGTGCTGTATGCATAGGTTCGTGTCATCTTCATAAAGAGAGAGTTCTGAGTGAGGAGCAAAATGAAGCAACTGTTTGACAATTAGAGCGAGTCGGTTTTATTAACAAGTGAGAGATTGGGACAAAGCAAAACGTACAGACTCAGAAGGGCACTCGAACAGGAAGGGAGAGGGACCTTTCTTTGGACTGAGACTGATGTTACAAAATCCCGCATCTGTCTTTCTGGCTTTTTGTCATCATCTTGGCCCCTCAACAGAGGGTGCCCCAACCATCTCTCCTGTAGTTCTCTTTTGTTGCAGGGAGGAACATTTGAAGTGAAAGGCCTTCATTCCTCAAAGTCAAATCTACTTCTCTGGCCCTGACCTCCCTCATTTCCATTCAGCTGGGTTGATAACCTGAAACTTAAAAGCTGAGGCCACTTCTCTTACAGAGATGGCCCTGCCTTTTGTGAGGGCCTTGTTTCTGTCGCCAGATTCACCAGCAGATCTGTCCTGCCATCGTGCTTCCCACCGTTGTCCTCTCCTCATCCTTCCCCTCTGCCCACCCGGCCCCTTCCTCACAAATCCAGTTGGATTGTGACTCCTCGGCAGACCACAGTGTCCCTTTCCTCTCCCCATTGCTGGCCCCCAACAATGGCTTCATAGTCCCCTGCCTCGATTCTCCTCCCCTCCACCCATGTTCCTCACCTCAGTCGCATTAATCTTCCTCAAGCTGTGTTTACGTTCTTCCCACTGGTGTCCTGCACTGCTCCCCTCGTGTGTAGAATAAGTCCAGGTTATTCATCAAACCTAAAACGTTCTCGGGGGCCCAACCCTCAATCTGCTGTTCCAATGTTTTCCACACTCCAATCTAGATCAAGTGAAAGAGAGTCCTATGAAAGGAAACTTTCCCCCCAGAATTCCTAAATGTTTTGCTTTTCACTTGACATTTTCCTACCTTAAAATTATTTATGTGCATGCTTTCTCTCTTTTATTAGACCGGACCCAAATACGGTCTCTCAGTGTTTCCACTGTCGGGCATATAGCAGATACGGGATGATTTATGGAAGGAATGATCACATCTCTAGGTGAAACAGAATGTCTGTTTGGCCTGCACACTCAACAAGTGTTTCACTAGCCCTTTACCCCAGGGGCCAGGCAGCTGTCGAATGTGGGTTTAGTCAGCGGCGTCTCAACCTCTACCTGCTACTCAGATGTTATCATTGGCCCATTTGTGACTCATTACTAAAGTCCCCACAGCGCGATGGCTTGGTCCAGTGGCTACAACGAGGGACTCAAACACAGGGAGAGCAGTAAGAACGGTGCCGGGCTGGGCCGAGTTGTGTTCCGTTGTGATTAGGGTCACTATGGCCACACACAACAACAATGTCAACATCCTAAAGACCTACTACGACAATAACTTTGTCCTTAAGTCTAAAGCAGAGTTATCAGGCACTCCGTTTAAGGGGTGTCAAAGCAAATAATTGTGTTATGGTTGCCCGAGGACTCTGGAATTCCCTCCGTGAAGTGTGATGTTTATATGAGGAAAGGAAAACACAGGTGAGTTTACAAAGAAACCTCCCTCAGAGGAGAGGGGAGCATGTGAGGGTCTCCTTCAGTCAGTCACTTCTTGGTGGGCAGGCAGGCCTGGGACACTAACATCATGTCCTCTTGGACCTTCTGCAGATGGCAATCAGGAGCGATTTCCCTGTGAAGTCTGTGGAAGACGCTTTGCAGCAGATGTTCTGGTAAACAGACATTGTGTGGACGTGTTTCATTGGAGTTAAATGAACTGGAAAGCAGGGAGGAGGCGGCGGCAGCAGAGATTAAAGACAGATGTGGAGGGAAAGCCGGGGAAGGGGAGAAGGGTGCGTAACCTATGGCTGCTAGGCCCAGCGGACAGAGCGGCAGCTCGATGCCGCCTCATTCACAAGAGCGACGATTAAACCCAGTCCTCTTACTAAAAGGATGCCAGATGGAAGTGGCCTTGGCACAGCTGATGATCCCTTGAGAGGCGCTGGCTCTTTGGCCTTTCCTATAAGCGTCAGAAATTCAAATGTCAAGGCCAAAGCACCAGGGAACTAAATTAATGAATTGAGTGAGATGAGCGTTGGATTTGGGGCATCTGGAAACGTGGCTTCTAGCTGAAACTTTGTCCCTAATCCTCGCACGTCTTTTTACCTCCCGCTGTGGTCTGCTTGGCCATACAGAAAGAGAGAACCCTCCCATGTGAGGGTGTTGGCACAATTGGAACAGAACGACGCATGGGGGGAGACCTCTCCTGAGGTCTGCTTGCTGTGCTCCAAATTCGAGCTTGCTGCAGTCAGCACTCCTGCTCGATGGCTATGTCATGACAGTAAAAGCTAGATTTATTTCAACATGAGAGGTTCACACATGTGTGAGGGGCCACCAATGTGATAAGGATATTCCCAAGGAAGATGATATAATCTAAGATCATAATGCAATTGTTCATTTGGATATTTTAGAACCAGAAGGCTTCCAATGATTCTGGGGCAAAAGACTCCAAAATGAGATTGTGGGTTTTTATTTCCTCCGGGAGCTTGAAAGATGAAATATTTGTTTATGAACTGAGGTGCACAGTGCCCGGAGCTAGAGGGGAACCTCCCAGTCTTCTTGTCACCCAGTGCCCACCAATGGGCTGCCTTTGATTTTTGTCAGCTCGGGAGCTGCACCCCAAAGAACGGGTCCCAGGGGCCCCCATTTGAAGAGGACTTACTAAATGTCAAGTGTGTCTTATGTACTCTTGAGTGTCTACTCTTGGACCTATTTCTAGCCTAGAGAGTGTTTGAGCAAGTGATTTGATATCCCTCTGTCTTGTCGTCTAAAATGATAGGGCTTATTATTAGCCAGACAGGCTCTGGGATTTTTATAGAGCCTGGGTTGGGACCAAGACACTGTGTAAATGATAGCTGTTATGTGTTGTTCCATAGCCATCCAAGGAAGAATACCCAAGCTGGAAGACAAAGATATTTGCCAAATCCCCAAATGGCACGCTATGTACACTTGAAGTAGGAGTCCAGGTCCTCTAGGATTTGGGCCTTGAAATGCTGTGTAACTTGAAGGACTACAGATTGGAGCAATAGCAGCTCGGCCCGAGTTATAGAGCTAAAGATATGAAGTTAAATTGGAAAGAAATCTCTTTCCTGCAGAGGCCTTTCATTGCTCTTGCCCCAGCACGGCCTCTAATGATATGGAACACACATGAGGGAAGCCAGATGGATGGGCTGTGCTGGCACTGGAGAGTTAGAGAATCGATGGGGCTCTGCAGATGCAGCCCAGGCCCTGGGTAGTGTGTGTGTGTGTGGGGGGGGGGGGGCAGGGTGAGGGCAGCGGGGAAGAGGGGCTGAGAAGTAGACAGGAGCCTGGACATTTTGTGCTTGTGCGATTTTAAAGTATCAATCCCGGCCTACCTCTTCTAGGGAAGGCATGGACCGATATGCAGGAAACTCTTCAATAAAAAGCGTAAGCCTTTCAATTCCCTGAAGCAAAGATTGCAAGGCACTGACATTCCTACTGTGAGGAAGGGACCTAAAACCAAGGTACTCCTGCTTGCTTCTGAGTTCTTTGCCAAATTGCTCCACACGCTAAAACCAACTTCTGGGCGCTCTGTTTGGCCTCATTGTTATATAATAGTGAAGTGTAATGTCTATGTAGAATCCACCTTGCCTGTTTTCTTTGAAACCGTGCACACTTCCAAATGTACTTCAAATACTGTTTGGACTTGGCAGAAAAAAAAGAGTCTTGTATTTATTGTCATTAAAAAGCCAAAAGCCAAACCGCTGACGTCGAGTCAGTTCTGCATGATAGCGAAGCTTATGGTTTCCATATGCTCCTATTGTTTCCCAAACCATAAATCTTTTCAGGAGCAGACAGCCTCCTCTTTCTCTTTTGGGTTGACTGCTGGGTTTGAACTGCCAGCCTTGCAGTGAACAAGCTAACACTTAACCCACTGTGCCACTGGGGCTCCTTATGTACCGTCATTGGTGTCATTAAATTTAGCAATTAACTGGACAAGAAGTTGGCTTACTTTTCTTTTGTTTTTTTTTTGGGGTGGGGGGGTTAGCATCACTACCTCTGGTGGTCATGGGCGCTACCCAGTACTGCTCCTAAGAGCCGCTGCTGGATTTGAACCGTCAAGCCCATGGACCGCAGTCTCGCACTCAACCACTGATGCCACCAGGGCTCAGCCAGATTTACTTTTATTTTTTACTTTTATTTTTTGTGGCATCACTGCCCTGGTGGGAATAGGAAGTTGGTTTACTTTTAAGTCTTCTCTGAACATTTATGATTTTCTTGATTTTTCTGATTTTTATTTTCCTTTCACAGGAACTTAAAAATTTGTATATTTTCCAAACTCCTTTATGTGTTTCTTTGTGTGTGTATGGGGAGGGGGCACCACTACCTCTGGTAGGGGTGGGAGGCCCAGCCTTGCTCCTGGAGAGCTACTGCTGGATTTGAACCACCAGTCCTGTGGGCTGCAGTTCCACACTCAACCACTATGCCACCAGGGCTCAGCCCACGTGTTTCTTTTTAAAAACAAAGTTTCACTACTCTCTGAAGTTCACAGGACTGTTTCCTGTAAATTCAAATCTAAGTTAAGATGATACAGCTGTAATGGAGAGGTTGTTATAAAAGTTGTAAGAGCTTGAAATAAAATGATTTATTAAAATTTAAAAATTAATCAATCAATTTTAAAATAGAGAGAGGGGCGTAGTCTAGGCTGGTATTGTTTGTTGGTTATATTGTTTACAGTCTCAGCCTGTGAGAAAATCAAACTGGAGACAACAGCATGAAGACTTCATCAATGCCATTCGATCAGCAAAGCAGTGTACGTTAGCCGTGAAGGAAGGCCGGCCTCTCCCACCTCCGCCCCCTCCATCCATCAACCCAGGTGTGTGGCCACTTGGCTTTTCAGTCTAAACCTATGGAGGCAATGGTTGATTTTTGGTCAAGTTATTTTGCCTGCCTGCCTTTTGCATGCTCTAAAAACTTCAATGATCATTGAACAAATAATTGTCATAAAATTTCTCTGACCTCACCTTCTTTCAGAGGACCTCCGGTAGGGCTGTCAGGTAGGTGGTGAATTGGTAACTGCACGGTTGGTTGTTCAAACGCACCTGCTGCTCTGTGGAAGAGAGATGAGGCTCTCTGCTCTGGTAAAGATTTACAGCTTCAGAAATTCTATATGGTGGTGTTACGGGTCCGAATCGACTTGGTGACCCTGGGTTTGGTTTGGTTTGGTTTGGGTAACTCCTTTCAAGTCAGCATAAAGATTCTCCTTTTCCTCTGAAGTCTGTCTTAAAATGAGATTGGAAGCCTCAGAGAACATTACCCTACCACACTCAAGGGGAAGAAAGCCATTTGCATTGCGTGTTGAGGGGGGCACATTTTCTTCAGTAGCTCCATGCATGGGTCAGGAGCTCGCAGCTTTTTTCTTCATTGTCTTTTAATATGAAGTGAGATTTTCGTAATATAAAACTTAGCATTTCTGATATCTCAAGGTATCACCAACTCAACAGACTTTTTCACCCCAAACTTCTTTTTCTTTAAACTCTCAAATCTACAGAAAGTGGAACAAATAGTAGTGAACACTCACTCATTTGCTTTCCACTGAAATTCAAGAATTGTTGACATTGTTCTATATATTTTTTTTCTGTCTTTTCCCCTATTTTTGGAAGAACCACTTAAAAGTAAGTTGTAGCCATCATAACTCTTTACCCCTAATTGTTTCAGTATGCATCTCTTCAGCGTAAGTACATTTTCTTGAAAACCACAGTATTTTTATCATACTTAATATGTTGGTCCATATCCATATTTTCTCAGTTATGTGAAAAGTGACTTTTAATCATATATAGAACACTCCATCCAACAACAATAGAATGTACATTCTTTTCCAAAGAGCATGAATCATTCTTCAGGATAAACCATATGTTAAGTCACTAAATAAGTCTCAATAGACTTACCAAGACTGAAATCACAAAATGTACTGCCCAACCACAATGGAATGAAACCATAAATCAGTAACAGAAGGAAAAGTGCAGAATTCACAAATATGTGGAAATTAATACACTAGTAAGCAACCAATGAGTCAAAGATGTAATCACAAGCAGAATTAGAAAATACTTGAAGAGTTTATATAAAAACAGCCCAAAACTATACACAACATTATTTTCATACTTACATGCTCACACACAAAAATATTGTAGTAGTAAATACTTACATTAAAAAAGGAAGATCTCATATGAATAACCTAACTTTAGGAATGAGGAAAAAGAAGGGCAAACTAAATCTAAAACTGGTGGAAGGAAGGAAATAGGGCTTAAGAGTCCAGAAAGAAAGAAGGAAAAAGCCCATTGCTCTATCCCCAAATGATTTCAGACCAGGATGCCATGTCCACTCAATGGAAAATAATAGGCTCTTCAACAAACTGTAGTGGGTGTCCACATATGCAGGGATGAGCTGGAATCTTACACTACATAATAAAATTAACCCAAAAACTGTTTGTGATTGCTTTTGAGTTGATCCAACTCAAAGTGACTTGATGGGAACAGAGTAAAATGGGTGACCCCTTAGCGCTTTCTTGGTTGTGATATCCACAAAAAGAGATCTCCAGATATTTCTTGTGCAGAGCTATCCAGTGGATTTGTACAGCCCACCTATTGATTAGCAGCAGAGTGCTTAACCACTGCACCACCAGTTCTCCTTTATTCATAACCAGGAAGTGAGTCAACTTGAGGACACACAGCTCAACAACAGTTGTCATGTGTGACAACTGATTGAAACTTTTTTTGGTTATTCTCAATTGAGTGGAGTTTCATCCCATATTCTGAAACATGTTGTATTGAGCATTTCTATAAGAAACCAGATCGGTCTGATGGGGATAAATTATTGTCAATTTTTGTATGTCTTAGAAAAATCTTGATTGCTCCTCTACTTTTGAAGGGTAATTTTGCTGAGTACAGAATTCTAAGCCAATATTTCTTTGGCTTTCAATTCTTAAATGTTTTAATCCATTCTCGTCTTCCCCGCATGGTTTCAGGTAATAGATTCTTTACTGTTGTCATAAATGTGAGACATTAGTAGGGAGATGGTTAGTATGTGAGGAGTAAGTATAAGTTTTAGGTGGTCGCACTAATCTAATTTAACTTCTGTTTTTGTACCTTTTTAGTTACATCTGATAGTGGATTTATGCCTTAAATCAGGACACTTAGCTATGTTTTAGGATTGACATTTAGTTTTTTTCTGTCCATTTTAAGTTAGGTTTGTGTATCATGTGAGATCCTAATCTTGTTCATTTTTCTGCAAATGGATATCCAGTTTGGTCAAAACCATTTGCCAAAGGGACTATCTCTTCTCAATTGAGGGACTTCAACCCTTGGTTAAACATAAGCTTTATCATAACTGAAGGTATTCATGCAGGCAGTCCCCGAGTTATGCATAAGATCTGTTCTAACTGCGTCTGTACGAATAGGCAGGTCAGTTATAAGAGGTATGTGTGCTTCCTGTTTAGCCTTGTTTTAGTGCAAGAAAAGGGCTTGATGCTTTTTCAGTGATCTAAAAGCTGCTGTGCAGCCAGGGAAAGAGATTGGGATGGCGAACTCGCTACAAGTACGATGTGTTAGTCCGGGTAGAATAGAGGAACAATTTTCATAGACACACATATAGATATAAGAAAAAAGTTTATATACAAGAGAAACAGGACATTGAGCTTGGTCCAGTTCAAAGTCATAAGTCCGATATTAACCCATATGCCTGAAATCAATCTGTAAAGTCTCCTACTGACTTATGAAGTCACAGGTCAGTGGGTACAGAATCCCAGCGCTGGCAGGGATCTCCACATGGCTCCTCGCCTCCAGGGCTCAGGGCCCATCAACAGCAGAAGCAACTCATCGCTGACAGAGGTCTCCATCTGGCCGCCCCAGCTTCAGAGGTCTGGCTCCATTGGGGCCAAGCCTTGTGGTCTCGGCTGGCTCCTCCAGCTTCTCGGACGCTGCCATCTTGTCTTGTCCATGATTCATCGTCTCTGAGACCAACTCCCCACAACTGGGGAAGATAGCTTCTCATCTTCACAAGGGAAATATCGCAAGATTTCCCAGAAGTCTCAGGAGAAAGCCAAGCCCACACTGAGGCCTCATTGGCTACTCAATGGCTATCTCCAGATTAACAGGCTAGACTCCACCCCTACATTTCAATCATAAAATTAACATAAGCACATGACTGCCACATAGGATTAGGTGGAGTTGAGGATAAAGTGATCTTTTTATCTGCTTTAGATTTTTCTGCAAGTTTTTACGCTTTATATGTGCATTTTACATTTTATAGGGACACTTGAATTTAGACTTATATGTAAGCTGTATATTTAAATAAATGCAAAGCAACCCTATTTAGATGTAAGTTTGGGGTAAAAATGAAGAAAATTAGAACAAGGTCACGAGAACCAAAATACAACCTTGAGTCCCTCCCACCAGCATTTTCAAGAACATCTCAGGACCAGATTTGACACATGGGACGCTAATGACAGGAGACCTGATGAGCTGTGGAAGGATAGCAAGACCATCAATCCTGAAGAAAGCAAAGGTCATTAAAAAGAAAGGAAGGAGAGAAGAGATGAAAGCAGATGACAGAAGAGATTCAGAAACTTGCTCTTAATCATTTACTCAGGCAAGTGGAAGGAAAAAAGGAGGCCAAAGAACTGAATAGAAAATTTCAAAGGGCAGCTTGAGAAGACAAAGCCAAATAGTATAATGAAATGTCAAAGACCTACACTTAGAAAACCATAAGGGAAGAGCAAGCTCAGCAGATATAACTGTGCGATCAAAATGAATTGATAATTATGATTATTGGAATGCAAACGCTGGATATGAAGGATATCAAACCCAAACCAAACTCACTGCCGTTGAGTCAATGCCAACTCATCGTAGCCCTGCCGGACCAGGGAGAGTTGCTCTATGAGTTTCTGAGACGGTAACTCTTGAGGTGGGTAGAAACTCCTGTCTTTGTCCTTCAAAGGATAAGCACTTCTAAATTCTTGGAGATACAGACTACAGTCAAGTTTGCATGATTGAACTCTGAAAGATTAACAACTTATTATCTAGGAATTCTTTCTTAGCTACACAGTTCACTATAAACAAAGACCTCACTGGGAAGATTACACAGGAATAAAATAAAGTGCAGGTAATTCTTTATTTATAATGTATTCAAATTGAAATGACCCATGCTAGCTTGTGTGTGTGTGTGTGTGTGTGTGTGTGTGTGTGTAAACTTTCTTATCATTAGTGTACCTTCCTGGGAGGGAGTTCTGGGAAAATTCATGCAGGGGATATGGAAAAACTTGCTGAGTTATTTGAATACATTCCAAACTTTTGATCCCAGATAATATGGTGGAAGACACCAGTAGGGAAATTGTCCATATGACAAGTACACAATTTCACAAAGCAGGGGAAATTATAGATAAGGTCTTAATTGGTTCTGAAGAGGAACGAAATGCTGAAGAAGGAAAATAATGAGGAAATGGGAGGAGAGCAGATGTCAACATTTTTTTTCCAACGAAGGAATTTGGTGCAGTTTTTTTCCAAACAAAATCAGGAGCTTAAATTGCTTGAAAACACAGACCCAAGCCCTGATTACTCTTCTTGTTGATGAGCAGATTCAGGAAACTGTGAGGTGTCACACAGAAAACTATGAAGAAACAAAGAAAAGAACCATCCTGGTCACTCTCGCTGATTTTCTGATTGAAAACGCCAACTCTATTTCCAGGGATAAACTACATGATTCAGAACCTTCCACAAGTGGAGTTTATACCTGTAACTTTGTGTATGTTTTATGTATGCATGCATTATAAACATGTCTGTAAGTTCCAATGTAATGTTGCCAACCCCCAAAGGCAAATAAAAATTGCATTGATAAAGATGCTAGTAATAAAAGTCAATAACAATGAGACGAAATGAAAAAGATATTCTACTTTTATTAAGGCCTGACTTGTGAGGGAGTCATTAAAGGAGATTCTTCCGTAAGTCAGCAGCTACCTATACATTCATGAAAAGGGAGCATGGAGAATCTCGACATCAGCAGTCAAGACAAATTCAGGGACTGGCTCTGGAACACACCTTTGTAAATTGAAGCTGAAGAACATCCTAGCAGGCCCGCCAGAGCCAACATAACTCCCTGAATTGAGAGACCTTTCAAGGATCATCGTGGTCAAAGGGCAGAAAAGTCGTGGGACAACACTAAAGCCATCACACCTGAAGAAAGGTCAAAGACAATAAAGAAGGGAAAGACCAAAGACAGACATCAGAAGAGACTGAATCTTGCTCTTCAGGTCCAGTCATTAAATGAAGAGAAGAAATGAAGTAAAAATGCTGGACCGAAGTCGAGCCAGTCAAGGTACAGCGTAGCAACAATGAAATATGCAACTTTCCTCTAGTTCTTAAATGCTTCCTCTCACTCACTATCATGATCCAATTCTACCTTACAGATCCAACTAGACCGGAGAATGTACACTGGTACAGATAGGAACTGGAAACACAGGGACCCCAGGACAGATGATCCCTTTTCAGGACTAGGTGTAAGAGTGGTGAGACCAGGAAGGTGGAGGGAAGGCGGAGTAGAAAGAGGGAACCAATTGCAGGGATCTACATATAACCTCCTTCCAGGGGTATGGACAACCGGGAAGTGGGTGAAGGGACACATCGGACAGAGTACAATATGACAAAATAATGATAATTTATAAATTATTAAGGGTTCATAAGGGAGGGGGAGGGGAGGGAGAGGAAATATGGGGAGCTGATATCAGGGGCCTAGGTGGAAGGAGGATGTTTCGAGAATGATGATGGCAACAAATGTACAAATGTGGTTTGCATACAATAGATGTATGTATAGATCATGTTAAGAGTTGTATGAGGGGGCTGAGCCCCGGTGGCGTAGTGGTTGTGCGCGGGACTGCGGCCCACTGGGACGGAAGTTCAATTCCAGCAGTGGGGCTGGGCCTCCTACTCCCACCACTGGAGAGCAATGATGCCCCCCCCCCCAGAAAAAAAAAAGAGTTGTATGAGTTCCCAATAAAATGATTTTCTTAAAAAAATACTGAACCGAAATTTTCAAAGAGCAGCTTAAGAAAAGAAGGTAAAATACTACAATGCAACATTTGGGGGTTAAGATCTGTGGTTAGAAAATCAAAACATGCACATGGAAAGCAAATGTTTGAGAATGATGATGGCAACAAATATACAAATGTGTTTGACACAATGGATGGATGTATGGATTGTGATAAGAGTTGTACAAACCTCAAATAAAATGTTTTAAAAAAAGAAAGAAAATCAAAACACGATTAGGGTTTCTCACACAGGAAGAACTAAAGATTCAAACCTGGTGTTGCCATACTGAAGGGTTCAAGAAGTAAAAAATTAAGACACAGCACATATGCTTTATGACATGTAAATTCTCCCTCAAAATATCATTTTAAAAAAGACGACACTCCTGACTATGGCATAGGGAGAAAGAGGTCATTTTCTTCAGTAGCAGCTGCACAGTAACTCCCTATTCTACCATCAGGTTTGAGAAACTCTGCTTCCTGTTCAACTAATTAATAAATTGAACAAAATAACACAACTGTAATTCTGCACAAGCCACCGGAAAGCAAAATGACCTGAGCTTCCATTTCAGAAAAAAAAAAAAAATCTTAAGAATTGTCTCCAGTTGTTTACTGCTCAAGACCTAATTATTTAGTGTGTTGCTTGTCGGGCTGCTAACCACCAGGTCAGCAGTTCAAAACCACCCACTGTTTCATGGGAGAAAGATGAGCCTGTCTGCAGCCATGAAGGTTTATGGTCTTGAAAAACACACTGGTGCAGTTTTTTTTTATATCCTAGAGGGTCAGTATGAGTTGGAATCAACTCGATGGCAGTGAATTTGAATTTTTTAGAATGAATATACAGTTTAAAATAAAGTGTTGCTTTAGATATTCAGTAAGTATTTGAGATGTGTGCTCAGACAGCAAGTTTTATGCAGCAAAAACATATTTCCTGAGAAAAGTTTTCATTTTCATAACAAGGTTTTATAGCTACAGGGTTGAGAACTATCTGATGATTCTTACGTTGAGTGAGTGCAATCATGGCTCTGTCCGGCTCTGCACATTTCCCTCATGGTCGTGTTGAATCCACAATGCAGAAACCAGTGTTTGTTTCTTCTTTTTTATTCTGTCTTCCTGCCTTGCTTCTTCTCTTTCTTTTGAGAAATCTGTTCCTTTTGCAAAGTTTCATTTAATGTACGACTTATCCTTTGCATTTCTATGCTAAACTATAATTTTATAATGCAATTCCTTCCGGGGTCCTTATTAAATGTTTTTGTGCCAAACCTAATTAAACAGACACAATACTCAATTACTTCAATTGTCTGGCAATTTTCTACTGGTCCTCTAGTCTCACATTTAAGTGCTAGAAAATTTAACACACCAGGCTAGCATTCTGTAGCCTTATGTGGAGGACATATGTCCTGATATGCATGAGCTTGTAGATTTTTTCTATTCCCCAACTCCAGCATTATGCATATTTACTCTAATTCTTCTTGGCTTTTGTCTTCCAACTATTTGAATTCCTATGATGTTGCCACATTTTATGGGGACAGGAATATAGAAAATTTGTGTTTAGCTTTCTTCTGTTGAGCCTACAGGCTGTGAGGGCGACCGAGTGAAAGGTATTCAATGAAATGCCTGTCTTTAAATAAGCTGTTCCTTTTCTACTTCCAAAGGAGCCCTGGTGGCTTAGTGAACTATGAATTGAGCTGCTAACTACACGGCCAACCATTCGAATTCACCAGTAGCTCCTGAGAAAAATGAAATTATTTACTCCCGCCCAGATTGACAGCTTCGGAAACCCCACGGTCGTTTCTAGTCTGTCCTGTCGGATGGCCATGAGAGGAACGGACTCAATGGCAGGGAGTTTGGGTTGTTCTTTGTGTGTCGCTGACAGGGGAAGTTCATGTTGAAGTCGAGGGATAGCACATAGCTCCCTCCAACTATGCTCTGATTATTAGTGCACAGACACCGTTCCATTTCCCAGGCATTTGGAATTCAAAATCAGTAAGACCAGTCTTCCTGGCCCCTCGGCTGCAGGACTCCTGCCTGCTCCTTGATGGAAGCTACAGAATACCACTGCTGGGCGCTCTCGGGAGACCAGAGAGTTCTGCTCACAGCCCATCCCACGGGGGGCTAATTGTCTACTTGCCCAGTGCCCAAACCATCTATGAGGGTTTTGTTAGTCCTCTCGTCAATCTTGGAGCTTTTTGTGTTCTCTCCATGCTGGCATAGAGAACGACAAAGGACTAACGCTCTAGTCACTGTGATGACCGTTGTCTATTACCCCTCTGAGCAGGGTTTAGGGGAGCCATGTGTCTGATGTAACCCTTGACTTTGCAGCTGGTCAACGTGAAGAAATAGCCGCCAAGTCAAAAGCCAAGCTGATGGTGGTTTTGCCACTGCCCCACAGGCATCCCAAGTGCTAATGGCACTTTCTAGTTCAAATTTTCTAAGTGACTGAACTCCTGTTTGGTATTTAAAACAACTTCTCTGGGCTTGTGGCTTTTTCTTTCTTCCCTTTCTTCTGCTTTTGTCTTTGAAAAAGGAAATTCTGATTGCTTTCAGGGGACAAGCTCCAACCAGGCTTTACTGTGAGGGGCTCAGATTCGAGGAAGTCCTTGGATCGTTGTCACTCCCCATGTCTCTCATCGGCCAATTCAATTATATCTGGTAATTGCAAATGAAAGACGACTGCAGAAAAGTGGATGTTACCCAGAACTGCAGAGCCCCGGGTGCCAATAGGGGCCACCTGGGACAGGGGATCACTGAGTCTTAGCTGTTCCTGGCACCACTTCCCCCCTCGTCTCTCCTCTCTGCTTTTTCCATTTCTCTTCTTTTACCCTCCACCTTGTTTTCCTTTCACGAACCCCCTTCCTGCCTGGATGCTCTGCCGCCTCGCTGAGTAGTTCAGTAAGGACGTGCAGCTGAAGGGGGCGAGGGCAGGGGGGGGAGCCTGCCAGCCACATGGCCTTCCAACCGCATCATCTGCCGCTCATGTCGGGAACCCATTTCTCTCCCTGGGTAGCTCGGTGACTCCTGGGTGACCTTTTGGCCCACCACAACCTGGGCTTTAGAATCTTCGGGGCCCTTTGAATGTTCCCTGGTCACGTTCTGAGATTCTAGTACTGAACTCTGTCCACCCATGGCAGCAAAGCAGCCGGCAGTTGGGGGGTGGGTGGAGAAATTCCCACTCGAGGCGGCCTTCCTCTTAGACGAGAACTGTGCTCCAGGAAGTGGCCGCTTTCTTTTATGCAGGTAGAACTCCAGGCCTTGGGGTGGTATGGATCCCCCAACGTATGGGTCAAGTCCTCATCTTTGCCCCTCCCAGGAACTGACTAAGTCATTCATTTAACTGGGAAGATTCCCCAATACAGAAAGTTTCCCAAATATCTGTTTTCTAAGAGATAGACCACGCAAGCACGTGAAGGACACGCTCCTGAATGGAGTGTAGACGAGATACAAAAGTCCACCTGCCGCATCTCTTATTGAAGCCTGCTAGCTACATGTTGGGCTGCTTACCACAAGGTCAGCAGTTCAAAACCACCAGCTCCTTGTGAGAAAGCCTGGTCTCTCCACTCCCATGTACAGTCACAGTCTCAGAAACCCCCAGGGGCACTTCTGCTCTGTCCTGTCGGGTCACTCTGAATTCGAACGGACCTCAGGGCGATGCGTTGTTTTAAGTATCCTTTATTGGCATCCTTGAAGGTCTCCCCCTTCTAAATAGACCAGCGTTTCCCAATATGAGGGATGCCATCTCCTGGAACCCACTGAAATGAAGGGAAGGGGGCTGCAAAAGCAGAGCCTCCCACTTCATCCTGGGTTGTTGGCTCTAATACAAAATGCCTGCACTGTCGGTGGGCTCAGAGTCATTGCTCTTCTGAAAGAGGGGGCAGTAAGCCAAATCCATTTGGGAACTTGGAAAATAAACTACCTCAAGCCAAACCTTGGGGCCTCATTCTTTCATGCTAGAGCAGAAGGCACATCCTCTATTGTCCATTTTTCGTGGTGGTGGTTTTTTGGTTTTTGTTTTGTTTTTAAAAAAACATTCATTGCCTTTTGTTGTTACTTTTGCATTCAGATTATATTCAATGCCCATATTGTATGAGGAGATTTAATGAAACCGCAGCCCAGAGACACATTAATTTCTGCAAGGATCAGTCTTCTCGCCGAGTCTTCGACTCAGCCCAGACAGCAGCTAAGCTGGCATCCAGAGTTCAGGTAAACCTCGCTCCCCAAGTGCCCTCACAGGTCTGGAGCAAGGAGAGATCCGTCCAGGAAGCCCAAGTCCCATCCTCCGAATTTTGTCCGGGAATCTCATCAGTGTCACTCATCCCCATGGGGGTTGCTGCTTTGGAAGGATGCATTCCAATTGACAGCACCTTTGGGTGTCACAGAAAAAAAAAAGATATTCCTACAGATATAAATGGTGTTAGCTACAGTGTTAGGGTGCAACTCTGTTTATCTAAAGTTGCTTATGAGCCTGAACTGCCAAACAAACAAACAAAAAAGCCCAGTGACCCTGAAGTGCTGGTGGACCATGTAGGGAAAAGTGTCCCCAAGAAGATATCCCAGAGCTCATGTGATGGGCTTCATTGAGGAGGGGGGCTTTGGCTTTTGATTTAAAGCCGTACAATCAACAAGTTGAGAGGGTACACGGATGAACGGAAGCAGCTGTTAGGAATGGTACAAAGAGGTAAAATGAGAACTCGAGCGGGAGACAAGGGTCTGTAAACATAGATGGAACTGGAAGCAGTCAACAGCTGCACACACGTCAAAGGCCCACCCCAGGGACATAACTTACAGTCCAGCATATGAACACAGAGATGGCTGAGACATCAAGTTGAGATGCCATTGGCCTGAATAAGATTCTGTAACACACTGAGCTTTCTGTTTAAGCCAGTGTCTCACGGGAGTGGGGCCCCCTCCCCCCAGAAGATAGACTCTGAGCTCTTTCTTCACACACATTAAGTAGTACACCACCTCTTTGGGGACTGGATAATCAAGGCTTTGCATTCTAGACAAGGAGGCGAGCTTGGAAACAATGCCAATAAAAAAAATGTGTGGTGGTGGGGTAGACAGGAGTGCTTGAGGGTGGGGGGTGGGGGTGGGTTAGCCGCTGTAGATTCACGTCCAGCTCCCTTTTCCCCTTAAAATCCAAAGGGACTTACCAGCTTGGAATTGGAGTTGGGGGTGGCGGAGGGCACTGCCCCCCACAGGTCCCGCATGACAGGGCATGGGATGATGATGTGGCAGCACACTTTCTTGAAGGGCTTTTCCTGACCTAGTACGGAAAGGAGAAGACATTGTTTGGAGAGGTTAGCCTAAAATCAGAGGGCAGCTAGGTCCCTGAGCCTAGAACCAAGAAATGGAAAGCTATCAGGGAACCAGAGTTTTATCTGCCATCTGTTCTCTTCCTCCAGTTCTGTTCCTTCTGTCTGTCTGTCTCTCTTTCTGCACACTGGCCCTCTGCCTTTCTGTCCAGTTGTAGACTGAAGGGCCATAGAATGGGCTTTCTTAGAATAATCGCCTTGGCGGTACGGGTTCAAGATGGACTGTCTGGGAGTCTAATTGGCAGCCTCCATCCTAGGGAAAGAATGAGAGCCTGGAGTAAGGCTGCTAGGAGTGGGCAAGAGAAATAATTACTGCCATGATTGATGGGACTGGCAAACTGATTGGGGATGGAGTTAAAAACAGGATGGAGGTCAAGACTGGCCATAAGGATGTGAACTCCAGAGGCGGGGCAGAGAGAAATGCCATAAATCTATAAGAAAGAATGCAGGAGGGAGGCCCTGGACATGTTTGGGTGTGGGAGGATAGCTAGGATGGCTGCAGGCAGAATGACTCGGCCTTTCCACCTCTGACAACTCTGGGAAGCTGTGAACTGTACACACGGTCAGGACCTCGGACTTATCCGTCAGGTCTGAATTTCAGTTGTACAATTGATTAGCAATGAACTCAGGCAAGTTGGTATATTTCTCAGAGCATCAGCTTTATCTGTAAGAGGATGTTGATCTCTCCAAGCTACTTGGGGTGGGGGATTGTTTATAAATAATATCAGTAAAGTGCCTTACTCAGTGCCAAAATGTGTCCATTCCTCGGCCCTTCCTACAAACCCATCATCCCACCCTCTTCCGTCTCTGGAGGGCCTGGGTGGTGCAACAACAAGCAGCTACTAACTCAAAGGTTGAAAGTTTGAATCCACTCAGCTGTTCCTTGGGAAAGAAACTGATGGTGGTGCATGTTAGAATGCTACCTAAAAGCTTGGTGGGTGGAATTTGGGCCTCTACTTAAATCTAACACCAGTACAAGGATGAGCTATTCTAACAATGCGGCATGGTAAGGATATTCACCCAACACGGGCACGGAAGACAATATGGGTACATAAGCAAATGTGAGGGAGAAAGCTGATGGTGCCTGGCTGCTAAAAGATAAAGCATCTGGGGTCTAAAGGCTTGAAATTAAACAAGCAGCCATCTAGCAGGGAAGCATCAAAGCCCATATGGAAGAGGCACACCAATATGTGCAATCATCAGGTGTGGATGGGAATAGATATCAGAAGGTCAAAAATAAGCAACTGACTCCATGTGAAAGAAGCATGACTATAGTGGAAACCTCAGACCCACCTGTAAGATAATTTGGACAGTCTTTCACAGAAGGGTCAGAAGGAAGGGATGGTACATCCAGGTCCAGTATAGCACTGATGAAACTCATAACTATCCTCTAGTTCTTTAACATTTCCTCCCCCTACTATTATGGTTTTAGTTCTACCTCATTAACCTTGTTAAACTTGCTTATGGTCAGTGGTAAAATTAAGATCATTCGATGCATGAAAGCCAACGTAGGTAACTCCCCCAACATAGGTAACTTACACCCACCCACCCCCACCCAAGAAAAATTAAGAGGATTAACAGTTTCCTGAGGGTACTAGAAGTGGGAGAGGGGCAGCTGATAGCAATGATGACAGTATAATCCCACTCAAGGTGAGCGAAGAGCAGAATTGTGGATGCATGAATTTATTAGATAGTGTAAGATGCAGCAATATAAATGTATATAATGACAAGAATAAGGGTGGGGTTAGGGAGGGGACAGAGGAGAGCGGATTTCCAGGAGAATGTTTTGAAAGTAATTGCTGCAAACAAGTGTACACTATGGCTGGATGTGACTATACCATAGAATGTCACCATATCTATAGGCGTTCTCAATAAAATGATTAAAAAATAAAAGCTCTATGGTGAGAGCCTGCCATAAACTTCCCAGGAGAAAGCTGGGAGGCTGGCTGCTTTCTTAAAGGTTCCCCACCTCAGAAACCCAGCAGGGCAATTCTACTCTATCAGACAGGGTGGTGCAGAGTGGAAGCAACCAGGAGGGGGTATGGGAGGGGTGTGTCTGTGTGTGCTGGGGGTGGGTGGGTGGGTGAGAAATGGTCTTGGGGTTAGTCTTTGACTGCTAAACACAAGGTCCACAGTTAGAAATCTCCAGCTACTCCACCTTGAAATGAAACCATATAGGAGGGAAGCAGCAAAGCCCACAGGGAAGAAACACACCAGTGTGTGATCAAGAGGTGTGGACAGGAATAGGTATCAGAAGGTAAAAAATAAGCAACTGGGCTATTTTTTATAAAGACGGCCTTTCTTCTCTCTTAAGGAGTTGCCGAGGGCACGGCTCCCCTGCCCGGAGGCTAGCTAGGGGTGGGCATCCATTTGCGTTTGGGTTGGTTTTTATTTGTCATTTTGGATCAACTTTTGGAAATCCAAACAGATCGCCCTGGGAAAATCCGACGGACAGCAGTTGTACACCCATAGGGTTATCAGGAATTGGGGGGCTACCCCAGAGTGCCAGATTGGTGTGTTTCCCTTCCACTTCTTGAAATGAGTACCTGGGGGTTGTGGGAGCAGCCCCAGGTTGAAGGGGCCCCACCGCGACTTGGCCCTGAGATTGGGTGTGCGGCACCCAGGGCCATCGGGACACCCCGGAGTCTACGCAGTCTCTTGGCGCCTTTCCTGCGCCTGTTTTCCAGCGTGGAGTGGGGACGGGGAGCCCACGGGAAAATGCCTGCTTCCAGCATTCCTTCACTCGCCCGAGTGTGTGTGTGTGTGTGTGTGTGTGTGTGTGTGTGTAGCGTCTCCACCCGCTCGGGCCTGGCCTGCGCAGCTCGTTTATTCAGAAGTGGAACAAAAAGGGAGGTGTCGTTTTCGCTTTGAAGGGCTGTTCTCAGCACGGCAGAAATGTGTTTCTATTTTAAACATAATCAACTTTAAAAATGTGTCATCCCCTTCTCAAAAGAGTCCAATATGGGCCCTCTAAAAATAGCTTCCTTTGTTTGGAGATGGGGGGTGGGGGTGGGGTGGGGCTGGTGGGGAGCAAGCTGCCTCCTTGTCATCCGGCTGGCCCCCTTGCCCAAGTGAGACTTCTCCATAGGAGGAACAGGTTATCTTGAAATGGTCGTTTCCATGGCAACGGAGGGCAGCCCATCAGGAGGTAAAAAGGGAGCGCTGCACACCCGTGGGGGACTTGTTTCGTCATCACGTAGCTACGCGGAGGCTGGGGGGGGGGGCCGGGGGTGCAGCTTGGGGTTCCATGTGGCTGACATTTGCTGCCTACCAGGCTCTATTTTTCTTCTTGGGCCCCGTGTGAAAAAACAAGTGCATCTTGGAGTGTCAAGCCGAAGTCCAACGGGGCCTCACCACCCCTGTTGACATTGAACGACCTCGTAGCTCTCCGCGCAGTAAGCTTGAGCGCATTCAAGCACCACCTGTTGAAGGGCTTCATGAGGGGATGGTAGCCCCCCCACCCCAAACATGGGGTATAGCAGGATGATATCCTCCCCCTTCCCCCCAGGCTCCTGGAGAGGGGCCCCAGGGTGCTGCTGGGCGGTGGAAAGAGTTCTCGCTCTTGGGCAGAACCAGAGATGACAGTCGCCCTGTCTCTCCTCCTGTAGGGTCGAGCTCAGCCGAGTCCAAGGAAGGAGCCAACCGTGACGAGCGCCGTGGGCGCGCTGCTGCACAGCAGGGGCTTGGAGGCCACCATGATGGGGCCCAACCGCTCAGGTGACTCAGTGACCAGAGAGCCATCAGCGAGGCCCATCTGAAAGGACCATGGTGGGCTCTGGGGTTCATCAGGGATTGGACCCAAATGCTAATGAGATGCAATGTTGTTTTGGGGTACCAAGCGTGCAGGGCATGATTGCCTCCATTACCGTAGCCCTAGACCTCAGTGAATGCTCACTCAACAGCGCCAGAGTCTAAGCTGCATTTCATATGATGGAGGTTTGGAGAGGATAAATTGTGCCTCCAGCATTGGGTTAGGTCCCCAATGCGCTGGCCCTCTTGCTACAGCAAGCTGCACTAAGAAGTGTGGCATTTTTGCTTTGTGACCAACATATCCTCTGAAGCCATCAAGAATGAATTCACCACCACCACCACCACCACCACCACCACCAAAAAGAATGGATTCACTCCTGGGAGGGTGGAGGGAACGTGGAGTAGAAAGGGGGAACCGATTGCAAGGATCTACATATCACCTCCTCGCTGGGGATGGACAACAGGGAAGTGGGTGAAGGGAGACATCAGACTGTATAGGATATGACAGAATAATAATAATTTATAAATTATCGAGCGTTTGTGGGGGAGGGGGTGTGGGGAGGGAGGGGAAATATGAGGAACTGATACCAAGGGCTTAAGTGGAAAGAAAATGTTTTGAGAATGATGATGGCAACAAGTGTATGTATGTACAAGTGTACATTTGTATACAATGGATGGATGAATTGTGATGGGAGTTGTATGAGTCCCAAATGATTTTTTTTAAATGAAAGAATCCACAACTGTTTGGGCAGCTCTGATCAGAAGGTAGTTTCTGGTGGCATAATCAGACGTCAGCAAGCCCCTGGGTGCCGCAGCTGCTCACTGAGGGGTTGGTGGTTTGAACCCATGCTGTGGGGGTGTTGCCAAGAGGTGGTGATGGAGGACCTGCTTCCGTAAAGGGGTTACATGCTCAGAAAACACTGGGAGGTCATGCTACCATGTCACAAAAGAGCTCTCTGACTCAGACTCTGTTCCTCAGCAAGAGGCCTTCTTCTTCTTCTTCTTCTTTTTTTTAAAGAGGCTTACTTTAATCGGTTTTTCAGAACCAGAGTAAGTACCACCAGCGGCCTAGTCTCTGAAGTAATAGCATCACTAAGCTCTAATACTACTATTTTAATTCTTGCCTTTCATTTCTTTATGTTAACTTATTGTCAGTCTGGCAAAGGTTGACAGGTCAGTTTTCCATCCAAGAAATCATACGTGTTTTGTTTCACCATTCCCACCATGTAGCATGGGGCTGCATCCCAGGTTCTCCATGGGTCTCCTGTTTTCACTCCCTTCTCTTTCTTATTCCTTGTTAGTTTTTTCCTTGGGTAAGTTTTTTCCTTGGGTAGTTTTTCCTTGCTGCCCTTTGGATTTCAAATAGCTGCTCATTTTAAGATTTCTTTTTTGGTTTTGTTTTTTAATTGTGAACTAAAAATCAGACGAACGTTTTCAAAATTCCCCCACCGCCTTGAAACCCAAAGTCATTCTGTTTTTCCTGATCTGAGAAAACTTGACAGTGAAGTAGATTTTAATTTTCATGGAGAGAAAAAAATAATATGATCCCTGAGGACAAATGTGTGCATATGCAAATGTGGTGAAGAAAGCTGATGGTGCCCGACTTCCAAAAGATATAGCGTCTGGGGACTTAAAGGCTTGAGTAAACAAGCGACCATTCAGCTCAGAAGCAATAAAGCCCACCAGCACACCAGCCTGTGTGATCATGAGGTGGTGAAGGGATCTGGTGTCAGGCATCAATAAGCTAAAATTATATTATTATTAATGAGGAGAAGTACAGATTGGGGACCCAAAGCCCATCAATAGGTGAGGTGACATCTTTTGCAGAGGGATTACAAGGAGGAGATGAGTCAGTTAAGATACAGGGTAGGAGCTATGAAATATGCAACCTTCCTCTAGTTCCCATGCTGCCTCCCACCCACTATCATGACCCCAATTCTACCACATAAATCCAGCTAGACCAGGAGATG
>PVJH01006380.1:0-44863 GCA_004026705.1 Nesogale talazaci | reverse complement strand
GACTTCAGGGATCTACACGTAGCCTCCTCTCTGGGGCATGGACAACAGGGAAGTGAGTGTTGGGACACATTGTACAGTGTACAGGATGAAAAAATAATTTGTAAATTACTAAGGGTTCAAGGGGAAGGGGGGAAGGAAGGGTAATATAGGGGGCAGATAATGGGGGCCTGGAGGGAGGGAGAATATCTTGAGAGTGATGATGGCAATGGGTGTGTAAAAGTGGCCTGAATACAACTGATGTTGTTGGGCATTGTGATGGGAGTTGTAGGGGCCCCCCAATAAAATGATTAATTTTTTTAAAAAGGCGGGGGGAGGGAAAGGGGAGGGTTTTTTTTTTTAAAGGGGCTTGTATCAAGGGCTCAGGTGGAAAATATTGGGAAATGTATGTGGAAAAATGTGTGCAAATGTGCTTGATACAAATGATGTACTGAACGTTGTAGTAGCTGTAAGAGCCCCCAATAAAATTAAAAAAAAATAATAATAATAATTTGAAACTATTAGTGTATTTCTTAGGTACATACTAACAATCATTTTTCTAAGTATCATAGTAGGTGCTTTCAGTAAAGGCAGTTTCTTTATATAGTAGTTTCTACTTTTCTGAGCGAATAGGACAGTTCCACCCAAGGGAAAGGCATTCCTTTTGTGTTAAGGTTAAAACTTGTTTCCCAAGAGGAGCTGTTCCTTAACTGACAGAGTTTGCTGTCCCTGGAGGAAGGGTCTAGCAGCATTGCACTGTGGAAGGAGGCTGAGCCCGGGGGGGCGGGGGCGGGGGACTAAGAGTCAGGTGTTGTATGCAAAACACGGGGGAGTTTCCTTTTTTGGGGAGCTCATCAGAACAGACCATATTTGCAGACTGTGGATGCAAACTGGTGTGGGAAACAAGATGGGTTGCCAAGTGTTGGGAACTTAATGTCCCTTTCCCTTGAAAGCCAGGGTTGCCTGAGCGTTGCATAGCAACCAGACCTCTTGATTGCTCAGCATGATGCATAGACGGCAGTGACTTTGCTGCTTTGAGTATGTGGCGCTCACACGGTGCTGGCAATCATCCAATCTTCCACAGACTCCTGAATGAGCTCGGTCCAACCTTTTCCAGTGATCCATTCCAGGCCTTCAACCCCGTGTCTGTTCCCTCTCCAGTTGTGGTTGTGGTATGCCCCCATTTTACAAAGTCCGGCCCGTTCGGATTTCACAGGGTTGAACCAGTTCAGAACCCTCCTCAGAAGTCCTGTGCTCCAGTGTATTACATTCAGAGTAGCTTTGAGATACCATTCTAAAAATGGATAAGTGAACTAGAAGATGTAAACAAAATAATATTATATTTGGGAACTAATTGGTGGTAGTTTATAACCACTGTGGTGATCATTACAAAGTAAAAGGCGTAATTTCTAACAAGCTATGGAGAGCTTTAAGAAGAAAGGGAATTCCAAAATGCTTCACTGTGCTCACGAGGAACTTGAAAGGGGATGAAGGGGCCAGTGTGGGAACAGAACAAGGGAAATAAAATCAAGAAAGGGTTGTGTCCTCACACCATACTTATTCAATCTATATGTTGAGCAAGTCATCAGAGAAGCTGGATCCTATGAAGAAGAATGTGGCATCGGGATTAGTGGGGGGCTTATTGACAACCTGCTTACTAACAACAAGGAGGACTTGACACGCTTGCTGATGAAGATCGAGGGCTGCAGCCTTACGCCTGCATGCGGACTCAATGTCAAGAAGACCAGAACCCTTATCATGATAAACAGATTTAAACAGATTAAAACAGTCAAGGATTGTGTCTTGCTTGGATCCACATGGAATGCCATGGAAACAGCACCGTCAAGAAATCAAAATATTTGTTGTATTAGGCAAATCTGCTGCACAAGATCTCTTGAGAGTATTGAAAAGCAAAGGATGTTACTTCTGGAAGAAGTACAGCTAGTGCTCCTCAGAGGCAAAATGGCCAGGGTTCGTTCTTAGGACATCGTGTTGGAGAGACCAGTGCTTGGGGAAGGACATCATGTTCAGAAAAGTGGAGGAGCATCAGAAAAGGGGAAGGTCCTCAAGGAGATCGAATGACACGGTGGCCCCAAGAATGGGCCTGTTGGGAGGACTATGCAGGACTAGGCAGTGCTTTGTTTTGTTGTGCATCGGATGGCCAAGAGTCAGCACGAATTCAATAGTACTTAACAACAACAACAATGCCCTCTGATTACAACTGACATCACCTTCCATGGTTTCCCTCACTCTTGCTCAAACTAATGTTGTTCTTGTTGCGCTTTAGCCTAACAGTCTGCAACATTGCTGTCTCAGGGTCTTGGTACAGTTTGTGGAAAAATGTAAGTGTTCTAGTCTTCTGTGCTGCTCTCTCTCACTTCAACTGTTTTCATCTGCTGAAGTAACATTTTCAGAGACACTCTAGCCTTTATATTTAAAATTAACCAAACTCTTCCTAATTCCCTTTGTAACTCCACTGGGTCACACACACACACACGTTTATACCCACCTCTCATTCAATAAAGGCGCTCTGGTGGAATTTCCTCTATTCTTTGGGAGAAAGGTGTGACAATCCATTCCCTTGGGTATTTCCCTTGGAGGCCCTATGGGGCAGCTCTATTCTGTCCTATCGATCGGGATTGACTTGAGCACAGTGGCTGGGTGCACAGAGTATGGATGTGGAATTTTGTCTGTCTCTTTTCTCTCCCCCCACATGTTAGAATGTGAGTTTTACGAAGGCAAGGATTTGTACTACTCGTTTGCTCCTTTGTCGTTTTGTCACTTCCCCCCAACCTTTTAGAATTGTTCACAACATGTGCAGTCCTCCTATAAATACTTGCTGGATTAAATAGATGGCGAGAAATGGCTACCTCGATTCTATAATTTCTTGTTAAAGTTCTTGGCATATGAAGAGAGCTGTCATATTAATTAGCTTCAGTAGGTGACTCAAAAAGCCACCAATTGTTACTTTGTTTGAGCACCCCATGTAGCCATTGGGTCAATCCATAGTGTGGAAGGGCTTCCTCTTTTTCTCTTTTTCTCTGCTTACCCAAACATGTCCTTATCCAGGGGACTGGTCTCTCCTGACACTGGGTCCAAAATACAAAGTCTCATAATTCTGGATTTTAAGGAGTATTCTGGCTGTATATTTCCCAAGATGCATGTGTTTGTTCTTTGGTAGTCTATCCATATTCTTTGCTGGCACCTTATTTGAAGTGCACTGATTCTTCTTTGGCCTTCCTCTTCAACGTCCAACTTTCACATGCATATGAGACAAATGTAAATTACCATTGCTTGGGGCAGGCGCACCTTAGTCCAAACAGGAACCTTGTTCTTCAGCACTTTAAAGTGGTCTTGTGCCGGAGCTAAACCCCATTCAGTGTATCATTTGATCTCTTGACTACTGCTTACGTGACCATCAAGGTAGACCCAAGCAACACAAAATCCTTGACAGCTTGGGCCTTTTCTCTGATTATCATGATGTTCCCTACTGGTCCATTTCGGCAAGCATGGTTGTATAATCTGATCTGCATACTGAAGTTTGTTAATCAGACTTCCTCCCATCTTGTTGACGCATTCTTCATAGAATCCAGATTCTCTGTTGATTTGCTTAGCATATTTGAATGCATATAGAACAGCAGTTGGGAAGAAACCAACAGGCCATTCAAAAGACAGGAACATGGATAGCAGAAGAGACGCAGAAACTTTTAATACAAGAGTAGTTAAGACAAATGGAAGAAATGCAACTGAACAGAAAATTTCAAGAGTGAGCTTGAAAAGACTGGAGAGGAGACAATCTTATTGTACATCGTTGCTGGTTTTAAACCATTCAGTATTCCCCTGTTTTGTTCACATGCGCATTCTGTTGGGTCACCTTTCTTTGGAAGGGGGTACAAGTATATATCTCTTCTAGTCAGCTGGTCAAGTAGCTAGCTGCCTTCCAAATATCCTGGCATAGAGAAGTAAATGTTTCCAGGGCTGCTTCAGCCTGTTGAAACATTTCACTGGCATACCAACAATTCCTAATGCTTTGGTTTTAGCTGATGTTTTCAGTATAGCTAGAAATTTTTCCTTCAGTACCCTTGACTCTTGCTCATATACTACCTCTAGATGTGGCTGGATGTCAACCCATTCTCTTTGGTAAGATAAATTTGTATTCTTTCCATCTTCTTTGACGCTTTCTGTATCACTCAGAATTTTGCCAAGAAATCTTTGAATATTGCAGCTCAAGGTCTGAAGTTCTTTTTCTTCTAAGTAGGTCTTCACATATTTCATTATAATGTTTTACTTTGTCTTTTCAAGCTCACTCTTGAAATTTTCTGTTCAGTTCTTAGATTTCATCATTTTTTTCTCATTTGTCATAGCTACTCTACTATTAAGAGCAAGTTTCAGAGTCTCTTTTGATAGCCACTTTCCTGTCTTTTGAATGGCCTTTTGCTTTCTTCATGAATGGTGTTCTTGACATCCTCCCATAGTTCATAAGGTCTTCTGTCATTAATATTCAATGCATCAAATCTGTTCTTGAGATAGTCTCAAAATTCAGGGAGGATAGACTGAAGGTTATATTTTGACTCTTGGGGACTTTTAAACATTTCCTTAAACTTCAATCTGAACTTATAGATGAGCAATTGTTGATCTGCTCCACAAGTTTCACCTGGCCAGGTTTTCACTGCGGACTTTGAGTCTCTCCATCATGTCTTCCCAAAGAAGTAGTCCCTTTGAGATCTGTATATCCCTTCGAGAGAAGTCCACATGTATAGTCGCTGTTTGTGTGGCTGAAAAGCGATATTTGTGATGAGGTCATTGTTCTTGCAAAATTCTACCATTCAATTTCCAGCTTCGTTTCTACCATCAAGGCCGTATTTCCGGTTAATGTTCCTTCCAACTCTTGTACTCCAATTGCCATTAATTATCCATCATCTTGATTCCATGTTGATCAATTCCAAATGAAGACGTTGGTAGAATTCTTTCATGACCAGCTTTGGTGGTTGCTGCATACATTTGAATGAGAGTTGTATTGACTGGATTTCCTTGAATGTGTGAACATAATCCTGCTACAGACAGCATGGCCTGTCCAGATCCTTTTGGACAATGATAACAATGCCATTCCTCCAGATTGTTTCATTCAAGAAGTAGGATTTTCTGATTTAAAATGGCCAAGACCAGTCCATTTCAGTTTGCCGATGCCTAGGATATTAATCTTTATGCATTCCATTTCATTTTCTCCCACTTCCAACTTTCCTAGATTCACATTGGTACGTTCTAAGTTCTGAGGATTCATCGATGTTTGCTGCTGCTGCTTCTCTTTGGGAGTTTCTATCCACTGACAAATGAAGGTCTTGGAGGCTTTGTTGCCTTAGGCTCTCCTCAATCCAGGGCAATCCAAGATAGCTCTTCCACAGTCAAATTGTACGTTCCCTCCAGAAAGGCTCATCTCCGGCCACTATGACTGATAACTTTTGACTTCATTTCATGAGGTGGCCAGTGTTAGCCACTGCTATTGAGTGGATTCCCACTTGTACTAACCCTGTAGAACAGAAGAGGACTGCCCCTTTAAGGTCCTGAGACTAGAAGACTTAACTGGGGGTGGTGAGGGGGCACCAAGTGGGTTTGAACAGCTGACCTTGAGGTTAGCAGCCCAACCCCCAAACCTCGCTTCCTTTTTACATGAGTCCCATTTGTGCCCTGCCATTTGAGGAGGTAGGCTGACTGACATCTCGAGGGAAGCTGAGTTCTTGAACATGTTCCAGGCTTGAAGAAAAGCACTCCTGGTCCAGAAAGGAAACAGATCTATAACTGAAAGAAAACTCCATCTAGCATCCATCACCTTTATTCTGATCGGCCTGCATCTAGTTGTAAACGGAGTCTCTCTTAGAATCTGTCATGGCACTGGGTTTGCTATTTCTAGGCCATCAGATGATTAGGCCACTTGGTGTCACTCTCTTTCCACATAAATCGTATCAATTGCCTTTCATCTAGCTGGTACTCAGCCCTCTAAAACATTTGTTCTTCAGCTCTCTTTGAGTTAAGTACCCAAGAGCCCCTCCCATGTACACCACGTGATTAAAGAGTCAACGCTAGGGAGAGAGAGAGAAGTCACAATGCTTGCCAACCGTAGAGTCTTGTGAGAATAAGAGGACATGTGGTCCTATATAATGCTGATAACAATGGGTGCCCAAGAAGAAAGGTTCTTTCATTCAACATGCGATTGTTTCTTCCTGGGCCTGTGGACCCTCAAAAGTCAAAAGGGACAGATAGAACAATAAATGCATCTGATGTTGAACAGTTTGGATTTTAAAAAGTGCTGCAAAAGCTGATACCAAGGGCCTCAGTGGAAGCATGTTTTCAGAATGATGATGGCAACAGAAGTACAAATGTGGTCTGCATATAATGGATGGATGTAATGATTGTGGTAAGAGTTGTAAGAGCCCCCGATGAAATGATTTTTTTTTTAAAAAGAGAGACATTAAGGGCTGAGGCCCGGCGGCGTAAGTGGTTGAATGCAGAACTACAACCCGCGGGCTTGTCGATTCAAATCCAGCGGCGGCTCTCAGGAGCAGCACTGGGTAGCGCCCACGACCACCAGAGGCAGTGATACCCACAAAAAAAAGAGAGAGAGAGAGAGAGAGATATTAGGCCAAAATAAATATATCAGATTTAAGAATAGACTTTTGTTAACAACAACAAATAAAATAAAATAAAAAGCCCTGTGATTACAAGGGAAGGCCTCATTGCCCAGGAGGCTTTAGGGAAGAGGTGATGGTTTGAGTAAGAGGCGGCTTCGTGGAAGGCATTTGTGCCAAGCTTCAGGAGAAGCTGTGCTTCAAGCAACTGGGGAAAACTGAACAAAGACATAACAAGAATGCAGAGGACAGATTCTGGAAACAACTGGTGCATTTGGCCAAAGCATAGAAAGCAGTTGGGATGGGAACAGAAGTCAGAGCGGAAGGCTGGCATTCGAGCAAGGAGGGACCCAAGTGCCAGGCATTGTTGGCATCTGACTCTGTGACATTGGTGGCCTGCCCACTGGCAATCGCATTGGTCAGTGAGCAATCATTCGGGCCCAGGAGCTTTGAGTTTCCAAGCATTTTAAGCTGGTCTATAGAGCTGATTTCTTGAAAAATAGCATTTGAAAGTGTGGTGCGGGATGGGGAGGGGGGTTGTATATGAATTCATTCTCACTGTAGACATCTTTTTTGTGTGTGTGGAATGGGGAAAAATGTGAAGATAATAAAAATCACCCACAATCCCACTACCCCGACATGGCCACTATTCATGTTGATTTATAGATGTAACCCCCCCCCCCATTTCCTTTTCTATTTATAGTCCTCTGGTTTTGTTTTCCTTTCCTCAGTTAGGATCAAAGTCCATTCGGAACATTCCCTTATGTCAGGAGAACTTTGAAAGCACAGTGTCACGCGGCAAAGTGTACTATAACTTAGCTATTTTGCGGATGCTGGACATGCAGTTCTCTTCAAACTGTGGGCCTCCGGAACGAGTCCCCCGTTCGTCCACAACAGCCCACATGGAAGCGGCTCTCTCCTCAGGGCTGCTGTTTGTTCCACAATGACAAAGTGGCCGGGTGCCACGGAGGAAGGTTCCCTTTTCCAGGTGAGGAAGCCGGCGCGGACAAGGGAAGCAGTTTGCCCACCTCAGTTCCCAGGAAGAGCCAGCCGAACCTCTGTCTTCCCTGGACTCCTTAAGGCTATCGAGAGATATTTGGAGGTCCCTTTAGAAAGACGTGGCTCTTTCTGGGCCTCCACAAAGACTGTAAAGTTCACCTAGTCAGAAAATGTATCATGGCACCTGTTGTCTCCGGCCTGTTTGTTTAGAGGGATTAATTTACTGGGCCGGGGAAGTTGAGAAACAAGTTTCCCCACGACCTTACAATGGAGGGACACGGTCCGTTCTGAGCACGTCGTCTTAGGATGGAGACGGACAGTGGTCCGATGTACTGAACTGCAGTGTGCAGGGAGTGGAATTCTACTGGGCACAATGGAGTCGCTGGGCATGAAACCCAGGGTGCACTGGTTGGGGGGTGTGCACGTCTTCGCCATGGTGAGCTCTGCTTTTATGTCAAGCTTGCCCGCACGCTTTTAAGACTTTTGCTCTTCGTTAGATACCGAGTTGGAAAGCGACAGTCAGGTCTGTATTCAAGCTTGTGGGCGTGACCGAGTCAAGCATCTTAACTTGGACCAGCACTCCCTCTCCTCCTGTCAGAGCAACCAAGGAATGGGTGCTGCTTGCTGCATTGGCAGAAGTCAACCATGCATGGCTGTGGATAAAGTAAGGACTAGAAGCCCTTTCTAGTCCTCTGACTCTGATAATTTAATTCAAAATTCATTTGCATGGTTGGGTGACTTCCCTCTTCCCATAAAATACTAAGGGGGCTGTTTTCTGTTTGTTTTTTATAAATCATTTTATTGGGGGCTCACACAACTCCCATCATGATCAATACATACGTCAATGGTATGCAGACCACATTTGCACACTTGTTGCTGTCATCACTCTCAAAACATCCTCCCTTCACTTAGGCCCCAGTGGACCGTTTTTGTTTTTGTTTTTAATTTAAAAATAAGAGTCTCCATGAATCCAGTCCCTTACCATATGGCCCAAACCAGGCTTTAGCGTGAAGTGCCCCAACTCCATGAATTCCTTCCTCTGTCGCTATCCCCAGCAGGGCTTGTTGTGTGGGCACAATGGATGGGACTGTACCTTGACGGATGGGAGCTAACCCTGGCAGACAGGGCTTGTCAGCCTTCCATAAGGCTGAAGGATGAAACCCTTGCCGGGCAGAGAAACACAAGTGCACGTTTTGAAAACTGGGGAAGCTATCTAAATGGTCACCTCAGATGCCATCTTTTGATAGCAAATGAAGAATACTAGGGACCGAGAAGGGGCTCTGGTGGTGGTGTGGTTATGCATTTGGTTGTTAACCACAAGTTCTGCAGTTCCACACCACCAACAGCTCTGCAAGAGGGAAGACAGGGCTTTCTACTCCCATAAAGCTTTACCCTCTCTGAAAATCACCGAGGGAATTCTACCCCGTTCTCTAGGCTAGGGCACACATCAACTTGATGGGTGTTAGGTTTTTTGAAGTGCAGAGAAGACCCTTGTGATCGCCTTATTATTATTATTATTATTACTATTATTAAAGGCCAGGCAAGAGATTGTCTGTAGCTAGATTTGAATCAGATGTCAGGATTTCACACTCACCTCCCCAGTTTCCCAGCTGCTGCTCGCTTTGACATACCAATAAATCTGTTTATGTTTACAAAGGAGAAACAACTGATCCTGCTGCTGGAGCAAAATTCAGACCAGGACATATTAAATCTCCTAAAAAAGATGAACTCCTAGAGACCAGGTAAGAGGTGAGGGGGAGCTAACCTCTCGCCCAGGTGCTGCTGTTCATAGAACGGTCAAGATAGTTAGTAACCATTGAAGAGTGGCAATCGGCAGTGGACTAGGCTAACAGCAGCGCATGCCTTTAAGACTTTTGCTCTTCATTAAACACCCAGTTGGAAAGGGCCAGTCAGGTCTGTATTCTGCTTTAACAAGAAAGGGGACGGAGTCCTAACTTTTGCCCTGGAAGGCTACTGCCTTATTCCCTTTTTCAAAATCATTCCCCAAGGGTGACTGAACAGCAGAGCGGGGAGACCTTTTCTCCTAGTGGGAACTGTTGATGAAAGACTGCCGTGTTTAACATTATGAATGCGGAAACAATGGGCTGTAGAAGGAAATGTGTTTCCCCTCTGTTCCCAGACAGGCTCCCTGACACTGCTCAGCCGGTGGATGGCGGCGACCCGGGGGGAGTACCACCGTAGGGAAGGAGCAGAGGAGGTCTGCTTCCATGCCCGAGTCCTCCGAGACGTCACGGAGAACAAGTAAAAACTGGCCTCAGATTTTATTTGAGCCCTTTGGATTTTTCAAAACAAAGTCATTAAACAGTACATCAATCTGTGTGATGGTGCTTGATTTCCAGAGTCACTTGTCTCTCTTTTAACAGGCTTTTAAAAGGTTGCTTTGATCTCAAGACCTCTGAGAGGGGACTACGGAGTGCCAGTATTATTTATTAGGCAGATTATTTCCCGCTCGTAAATAAAGGTTTGAGCCCAGCATTGATTTCTCCCACTCTGCTCCACGAATATTAGACTATAGTCACTATTCCTATTTTAAATGTAGATAGGAATGTCTCTCATACACCGGTGTTTGGGGGTGGGTGTGGGGAGGGTGCTGAACAAACAGGTCACAGCCATTTCTCTTCTCTATGGGGAGGCCACTCTGAATGTCACTTATTTCCCATAATGCATCAGAAATCACCCACTTGTTCATTGGTATAGACAGCTCTGCTGGGCGGTGTTTCAACTAGCCCTCCTTTTTGGGGGCTTATAGTCTTTTGTACCCAACTTCTACTTTTTAATCCAAGAACTTTGTTTTTCTTAAGCTCAAGGGAATGTTAATGGGGGCACATCAAGCTGTGTGCTGTCAAAGCAGGAGAGTCCCAAGCGACTCCTGCTTGATGGATATCTGCAATTCTTCCTCTGTATTTTGAGACCCAAAGGCTGGGTGGTGCTCGGGACCCGCCTGTAGACTGCAGTGATCTGTGGAGAAGGGTTTGTCCAGCTTCTCCTACGTGAATTTGGGGACGGGGCTGGCTGCGACTGCCAGGCTTCCTCTCTTTGGGGACTGCCTTCCCTTGGCAAGGTAGGAGAGGATGGACAAGAGAAGGACCAATGTGGATGCCCCAGGGCAAAGAAACCTGTATTGTTGTCTTTTACGACTTCTCCTCAAAACTTGGCTTCAGGAACTCACATATCCGCAACTGTATGCTGCAGTAAGCTTCAGTAAGTCAACTCCCGGGGCTGTTAATCCAATGCTCGGTCTGCAAAGGCCTGTTGCCCCTTGGGGCCGCCATTCTCATGAAATACTGAGAGCCAGGGCTCCTCACCGATGATAAACAGGCTCCTTAGATGGCAACCCACTTTCAGATTTCCCTTTCTGTGCCTTCCCCTTTAATAGTTAGAGGGCATCACATTGCCTGAAGGGACCTCACTAAGGAAAACTCAAATTTGTACTAGGAGTCAGTGGTAAAAACCATTGTAACAAAGGCTGCCACCAGGAGACCTAAGGGGCCTGCTGGAAGAATGATGCGGGGGTGGGCAGGGTTTCTCACACCGCTGTATTTAGGGTCGCTATGGGTCAGAACTGACTGAAGGGCACTGAAGGAAAGCCCGAGATAGACTACAGATCTAGAGGGGGTGCTCGGACATCGACGCTGGGACGAAATGATGTAATGTCATAGGACTCGGAACCATGAAACTTTATCAAAGTTCTCACAACAGTGAGAAGCACACAAGCTTAAACGGCAATCTTAGAGTCTTAAAGAAAATAGGTGAATTTTATCACGTGTGCTGAACACGGAACAGAAGCGGTTATTTTACCAGCCGGGGCACGAGTGTGCTGGGAAGGTTTCGTATCTGTTAGGTATAGGGATATATAAAATTCATCGAAATGTATGGAAGATTACAGAGTGTACTACCTGGAAGAGACACAGAACCCAAACCTGCCTCAGAGAGACCCAGTATAACAGCAGTTCCCAATCTGTGGGTCGCAATTCCTTTGGGGATGGAATGACGCTTTCTTAGGGGTTGTCTGATTCCCAACAGTAGCAAAATGACTGATGAAGTAGCAACGAAAATAATTTTATGGTTGGGCGGGGGGAGTTGTTTCACCACGACATGAGGAACTGTGTGTGAAAGAGTCACAGCTTTAGGAAGGTTGAGAGCCACAGTGAATCCCATGAAGGGAGGTGGCAGACATCCTCGTTTCCCTCCCACGAAGAGGCTGGTGGGCCCAAAGCACCAACCTTGTGGCTAGCAGGCCCCAAATGCCACCAGGACTCCGTATGATCAATGTACAAGCCATACAAGGGGGCTTCCCAACATCTGTGGGCAAACGGAAAGATCGCGGAAATTTCCCACAAACTCTTTCATGATCTCTTGTGGCTTCATGGAATAGTCTCTTGAAACCAAAGCAAAACAAAACCCCCAACCAAAGTCATTAGATACCAAACTCCAGGGAGACGGAATAAAAACAAGGAGTGACACAAATGGATGCGTTAAAAATGCTTTTATTTATTTGTGATTAAAAACGATATTGAAGAGTTTAAGCAGGGTAGTATATAAGCCATATAGAGCAAAGAAAAAAACATTTCATATTCAAAATTCCAGTAATATTTTCATAAATTCCTGTTAAAAATATACTTGATATTAAAGTCAGCAAAATGCTTTTCTTGGCTGACGCCTAAGATTATTTTACCACTTAACCTGGTTACACAGTGATTTTTTTTTAAAGTTTTACATTTTTTTCTCTTTTGTGTCAGACATGACTGACAGCCAGTTTATTCTTTAAGATAAATGAAGTCAACGATTACATATAAGTAGCATCTTGTGGAAAACATTCAAACTAAACTTAAAATGCTTTTTAAATGGAGAGATCTACTGTTCCACAAGGAATTGTTTCACATAAGACTACAGGTTGGCTACGGCAGTAACACACTAAACTAAACCCAACCTTGAAGATACAAAATCCCTGAACAGACATACACAGCCTAGTCAAAATATAGCGACTATTTTTCTTTTACTTTTAGAAGTACTCCTGGCATGAAGAAAGCCAGAATTTCCCATAGTTCACTTACTAGGCAATCACACACAAAGTTATATATGTAGTTAACAAAATGACAATGGATTACGATTATATTCAAAATGACAAACACCTATTTATAAGATAGCAGCCCTCGTTTTGGATTTCCTTTATGTCGATATATATGCGGTTTCAATAATACAGAACACGCACTCGATACATTTGGTACAAAGCATAATAAACACTCAGCACAGATTGGCACAATACATGCAATATGAGAACTTATCACTAACTCATTTCTAGCCAGCAGTAACTGAAGAAAAAAAAAAGCCCTCTAAATGACCCTCTATATATTCGGGTCTTCTAAGCTTCGATGCTGAAAATGCTTATGACATTTTCGAGCCTAAGGATGCGCAGAAAGCTATTTATCTAAAGGCATGGTGGAAATGGGGCAGGATGGCCGGCCCGGTGGCAGCAGAGAACACATGGGGGATGGCGGGCAGCGGGAGCTGGCCCAGACTCATCGTGCCCATGGTGAGGGGGGAGTCTTGCTGCTGTTGCCCCAGGCAGCTTAATCTGTGGGGCAGGGACTCCCCGGGCCCCAGAGTGAGCGTGCCATTCCCAAAGGCATTTTGGGTGGCAGGCGGGGGCAGCTGCCAGAAGCCCAAAATCGGGGAGATATCCAGAGAGGCAGGTATGGTGAGATTCACAGCGTCTGCTGACAGCTCTTTGGGCAGGCTGATCTTACCAGCACTGGCCTTGGCCAGGTCAAAGCCTGGGGGCAGCTTGAGAGGGGACTGTGGCTCTTGCAGAGGCACGTCCTCCAGCATATTGATGCTGCAGAAATCTTTCGGCTCGGTTTTGATGGTCAGATTTGCAAGCAGTGGGTATGAGGTAGAAGTGGTGGTGGTGTACTTGTGATTCTGGAGGGCCGGGGGGGAGGAGCTGGGAGATGCTGAGGGGTGGAGAGGGGGCAGGGGCTCTGGCATGGGTTGCACAGGTTGCGGGATGGCTTCGGTGTGGCTGTGTACCTCAGCTGGCAAGCTACTTGCAAGCCCATTCTGCACGGGCATCCCTATCGGGAAGGGAGACAGGGGGGCAGCCTTCCGGGGGAACGGCGGCGGCGGCGGCAGCGGCGGCGGTGGCGGCGGCGGCGGCGGCGCGATGGTGTGGAAGGTGCCCAGGTCTCCGTTCTGCAGCCTCTCTTTCATCAGCTCTTGCGGGTGCGTCTTCTTGGTGTGTCGGGTGAGGTGGTCTTTGCGCCCAAATCGCTGGGCACAGAACTGGCACAGGAAGTCCTTGCAACCTGTGTGGACCACCAGATGGCGCCGCACATCTTTGCGGGTGTAGAAGCACCGCTCGCAGTGGTCGCACTGGTGCTTCTTCTCCTTGGTTCCCGTCGAGGGCTTCTCCTCCGCGTGGGCTTTCAGGTGGTCGAGCAGCACCTCCGTGCTGCCCAGCTCTAAGGCACAGACCCCGCAGGTGAGGTCACCGCTGCTGGCCGCGTGGAGGGCCAGGTGCCTCTTGTAGCCCAACAGCGTGTTGTACTTCTTCCCACACTCCTCGCACCCAAAGGCCATCTTGTTGGGGTCGTGGGTCTGGAGGTGGTTCTTCAGATGATCTTTCCGGTTGAAGGTCTTCTCACAGTGGGCACACCGGTGAGATTTCTGGGGCGAGTGGGTCGCCATGTGTCTGCGGACAGAAGGAGAAGGTGCACAAGCGCGCACCCCGTTAGAGAGGATGGCTCCATCCGAAGGCCAATGGTGTTCTCCAGAGCGGAAACCGGTACCAGACACGATTCTAATCGCTTGCACAGAATCTCGACACCTGAGAAGAACAACAACTATCCTACACTAAAGACACAAAATCCTCACCGGTGCAAACATAGAACAAAGGCTACACATTTTCCTCGTGGGTCTGAAGAGATTTCTAAACAAATATATGCATGATCACAAATAGCATTTTTTTTTTTTTAGGACAGGATCGACTATATATCCTTTAAGTCTCTATTCAATTTTCCTCATAAACCCAAGTTTTAGGTCCTTATTTCTAGTTAAGTTCCTGCTTGGTTTTGTGAATCGAGACAGACGCTCTCGGGAGACTTTTAAAGCTCTCCCCTCCTGATCAGAACAAGTGTCCAAGTAGACCCAGAATGCCAAAGCCAAGGCCAGTACGTCTGCAGGGAGCCGCACATGACGGGCAGAATGGACAGAGCAGTAGGACTGCTGCTCCACGCTGGGCCTCCTGGCACGGACCAATCTGTGTGGACATCGTGAAGTGGAAACCCAATTCACTGTGTCAACGGTCACCTGAAGCGCAATATTTTCCCATAAGAATTTAAAAGCGAGGGTCTGTGGATGCTACATGTGTGCTGAATTATACTTTTTACCCAACTCTCTACCATCCAGGGTCATGTGTGTTCCTAGAGGCGGGACCTGTGGGAAGACCGTGTTTACCCCATATGGAAAGGAAGCCAGTTCAAACCACCCCTCCCATCCCCACCCCCCTCACCACCACCCCCGTCCTAAGGCTAGTCTGCAGCAAACTTTTTTTTTTTTTTTTAAATAAAGCCAATCTTTTAGCTCCTTCCTTTCACTCTTGAAAAGAAAACAAACAAAACAAACCATTTGCCATGTGCTGGAGACAGAGAGATCAGGGGGGGGTCTCCCCTGCCTCAGCTGGCCTGTCCAGGACTGCATAACCCTCCTGAGGGGGGGAAGGCGGCGGGAAGAATGGGCAGGGATCAGCACAAGGAGCATGTGACAGATACTGCGGTGGGTGCCGCCACGTCCCAGATCTCCTTAAAGACATGCCTATTGATTGCAGAAAGGGTTTGGGAGACCCCCTCCCAACAGTTTGCACTGTCGACCAGTGGGCGACGCCCCGGTTTCCTGTACCCTTTGTCCCAGGATGTAAAGATCCTTTGGAGGCAATGGCTGCATCTCACATATTCATTTCCCTGGCGGAGGATGTCCCTAGCAGGCACTCAATCTAAAGGGCACAGAGGTTTTCACCCTCGGAGGCATCCTGGATGCCTTTGAACACGTGACCCTCTCAAAGCCCGAGGGAGCAGTCTGACGCTGCGCGATGGGGGTGCTGTGAGTCAAAAGTGGCTCAAAAAATCCACCCTTGAGAGCAGTCCTGCCTCGCCTTTCTCTCCTCGCTGTCATGGCTGATCTGCTGGTGACAGATGTCACATCGGGCTGCACGTCTGTCTCCTCTCTCTCCTCCGACATCCCCTCGAGCCAAGTCACCTATCTCCCGAGATACGGGAGAACAACAAACCCTTCAGACCCCCCAGATAAGGGCTGGTCATGAGCTGCTGCCTGGTTTCCTCCTGGGGGAACCCACTCCCCACCCCTGCGCCCCATCTTCCCTCTCAGGAGCTAGGGCTGATGGGCAGCCTGCCCTGCACCTCCTCTGCGAACAGCCAACCAGCGGCTACTTTCCAGAATGAAGATAACTCATATCCCCACTTTTCCACTTCATCATCCTGACACCAACCACCCAAGGGGCACATTCCCTCTGACCCCAACCACCCAGGGCTGGGTCCCTGCAAATCAGGCCTTCCTCCTGCCGCAAATGCTTAGCAGGCGGTGTCTCCTCTGCGGTGTCGCAGAAATGCTGACCCAAGACTTCGCTACCTATCTTGACCGGAGAGGACATGTGTGTAGAGATGCCAGGAAAGGTCTCACGAGGTCCTGGCACAAGGTCGCCCATGTCTTGTGCATGGGTGCCACCCCCCTATAGGAAGCCCCCTGAAGAGCAGAATCAGGGTCTTCTCATTCCAAGGGGTCAGGGAACCGGTCTAACTGGCGCTTGGTGCATTCAATGAGTCGACATGGCTACCCTGGCCTGGCCCCCGTAGGGGAGTACCTACTTGCCTGGCTAGACATTTTAAAAAGGCCTAGCGCATCTACCTCGCTCACGCCATGTGCAGAAACGGGACAGCTACTTGAGACCCAACCCTGTCCAGTCCTTGGCCCACACCTCCTCCCTGTACCCCTTTATTTCTGTCACACCTTCAGAAAAACTGTCCCAGCTCTCCTTGAGCCATCGAGACGCCTGCCCTGCACCTGCCACGCCAGGGGGCTTCTAGCGAGGCTTTCGTGAGCTCCTTCCATCACGGGCACCCTCGAGGGGCAGTGTCGAGGGGAGCGGGCCCTGCACGGAACAGCTGGCCCAGGCCTAGGGCACTGAGAAGGAGCCCAGGACTGTGCCCCCGGGTCTGATGGGGAGGCGGGCACCCTGTGTGAAGGCTCTCACCTCATTAGCTTATATCTGGACACGAAGGCTTTACCACACTCTGGCTGCAGGCACTTGTAAGGCCGCTCCCTGGAGTGCGAATACGTGTGAATGGTGTACTTCTCCAGGGTGAGGAATGTCTTGCCACATAGTCGGCAGGGGTAGGTGGCCATGGGGTTGGACTTTCACACCTTCCTTTTCAGATTCACTGACCAGCGGCTGTGCCATTTAAGCACGGCCGGAAGCAGGGTGTGCTGGGCGCCTCAGCAGAGCCACTGCAGCTGGACTTCAGACCAGGACAGAGGCAGCATGATGGTCTGGGGCCTCTCGGACGCCCCTAGCTGTGATTCCTGGGTGTCCACATCCCAGATGATCAGCAGGGTCAGGCTGAGGCCCAGGTGAACGCCCAGGAGCAGGAAGATCACTCGCATCCCTAGGGCCGGGAGAGCTGCAGGAGCACCAGACTGGCTGCGGAGACAAGAGGAAGGGTCGGGCGTTAGCCAGGGGAACACAGGGCCTTTCAGAGTCAACAAGCCAGAACCCACAAGGGCTCTGAGTGCCCCACCCTCACCCCCACACTTCCCATGTGCCCCAGGTTCTCCCAGCCCCGGCCCCCACCCCTCAGCCCGGCTGCCTGTACGTCCCTGAGCAGTGAAGAGAGTCAAGTGCACAGTGTCTTGGTGCGGAAGAGCACCCTAGCCAGGGTCTTCACACCATCTCTGAGGAGGGGGAGGCTTGGGTGAGCCCTTTGAAAAAACGAAACTTAACTTCTCTCGGAGGGTGCTTGGGGGTTGTTCTGCTTCGAACCGCCCCCTCCCCCCAGTTCTAGTGGGACCCTCATGGGCAGCTGACCAGTACAATGGGTCCACTGGCAAGGGGCTTTTAAATCCAGCCCCCCCACCCCCAGGGGGGGGTAGTTTCCTTTAATCCCCTTTAGCCATCCGGAAGCCACTCCCCCCTCCCCACCTCAACGGCCCCCACCATGACCCACTGGTGCACAGGCCAGACCCTGGTGGGGCTCGGTTTTAAGAAGGTGGACGTCCACCAAGAGCGTCGACAGCTGGCCTCGAGGAGACAGATTTCCATGGAAACACACTGCTGTGGCTCAGGCACAAGGTCAGCCTCCTCTTTGCATCGCTTTCCCGCTGGCTTCCAGACATCTCCCCAACACAAGCAGAGGGAGGTCGCTGCCTCCCACCATGCTTCCAAGTCCGGGAGACCTTCCTCAAACCCAGCTTTTCTCTCGCTATCAATGGGCCATCGTTTGCGGGGCCACAAGTGTCTGGGGCAGCATCCGCAGGGGGGGATTTTTCAGGGGGGGGGGTTGGACGCCAGCTTTTCAAGTGCCCTGGCTTTTAAAAACACAGGCTTGTTATATTCGCACATTCACCACCAGCGGGATGGCTCTGTCCGCAATGTAGCCCTGGCTGAACGCTGGCAAGAAATCGGGGCACGCAGGCAGCAAAACTTTCGGGCATCTGATCTCTGCAGCCTGATTATTGCCAGGCCCTTAGAATTGCTTCTGTTTTTTTTAAAATCATTTTACTGGGGGTTGTACAGCTCTTATCACAATCTAGACGCACCAGTGTCAAGCACTTTTATACATTTGTTGCCATCAACATTTTCAAAACATGCTCTTTCTACTTGAGCCCTTGGTATCGGCTCCTCGTTTTTTCCCTCCCTTCCTCTCCCATAAGCCCTCGATAATTTATAAATTATTATTTCCTGTCTTCCACTGACCGATGTCTCCCCTCACCCACTTTTCTGCTGTCCGTCTCCCTGGGAGGGGGTTATATGTAGATCACTGTGATCGGTTCCTCCATTATCCTTCTCCCTTCCCCTTCCCCTCCTGCTATCAGCTGTTCTTGTCATTGGTCCTGAGGGGTTTATCCGTCCTTGATTCCCTGTGTTTCCAGGCCACGTCCATGCTCTGGTCTAACTGGTCTGTAAGGTAGAACTGGGGTCATAATAATGGGGGAGAGGAAGCATTCAAGAACAAGAGGAGAGCGGTAGGTTTCAATTTCGCAATACTGCACCCTGACTGGCTCATCTCCTCCTTGTGGCCCTTCAGTAAGGGGCGAGATAGTTCCTTCTTATGGTTCAAGTTCATCTTGACTTGCCTCTTCAGTGACTTCCACATCAGCGCCAGTCCAGAAAGCTGGCCTCTCGCTAGATGAAATTTCACTGTAATGCTTCAAGCTTCTTTAAATACACCAGTGCATAACACATACACCTAGACAGACATTCCTTTTCTACTGGGAAACCTCTAGTGTCCCTCGTCTCCTGCCTGAGATGGTTTGGGGGTCAGCTCAGAGTTCATGACACGGAAAGATTCCTCAGTTCAAATTCCAGCGTGCCGGCTTGCTAACTATGCCCTGAGTGTCCACCTCCTCCTTTGGGAGGCCCGCCTGATCTATGCAGAAGGGCTGTTGGTGGCCATCTATAGAAATGAGAGGGATCCGGGCACACCAGGTACACGCACACGCACACACAACTTAAAAAGAATCCGCCACCCAGCAGGCGAATACTTGAGTCAGGGAGATTAAAAGCGCACCCTCTTGCCTGTACACTTAGCCCCATGGTTCGAATCAATCGAATTACGGAAGCAATGGACAAAGAAACAGAGTCTCTCCCTAGGTATATTCTGCCATCAATCACACTAGAAGGAAAACCAGAAATGTGAATCAAACGCAAGCACACACATGTTCCAGAAGGCATGGAGCTGCAAGAAAAAAGTCAGCCAGCAACATATGTAAACCGTGACTGGGCGCTCACCAACACACTAGGAAGTACTGGGAGGAGGGGGGGAGAAAGGCTTATTTAAAAATCAACTGCCAACTGGCTGGCACTGAATCCCCTTTCCCACGCTTTCCCTTCCCAGCCCCCACCCCAAACTCTGACAGTCCACGGGCATCATCACACACCTCTCTCGGGTCTCCGATGATGCATGAAATAAAAGTTTTAGGCATGGCCAGGTGCGTTTCAAGGCAAGGCCCACCTCCTTCCACTCTGTTCCCCAGCTAGCTTTCTCTACGAGACTAAATAAAAAGGAAAGTACAGTTCTCCCAGACATTCTTATACTTATTTATTTTGTGGATGTCAGTGTCCAGCATGTCATCCTGTGAGGTTCTGGGTCTTTGGTTAAGTACAACGAACTCAGTAACGGGCAGAGCTGACTCTCAAATGTTGGACCTACATGATAGTGAGAGTTCTGTGACTTGTTCTGCTTGTTTATTTTAATGATGAACTCAAGAATCACACATGGTGACCGCATGCCCGGCCCTGTAGCTTTCTGTCAAGGAACCCTGTGTGACATGTATTGAGCTGCTAACCACAAAGGAAAAAGCTGGAACCCGCTAAGCACTCTGCAGGAGAGAAGCGAGGCTTGGGGCTCCAGGAAAGGATGACAGTCTTGGAACCCCCAAAGGGCACAGTTCTGCTCAGTTCCATAGGACAGCTATGAGTTGGGATGAACTTCATAGCATGGAGATTTTTGAGCTTTGGAGTGGTCTCACACGAGCTCAGACCTCTGAAATATGCTAACTGTTTTCACTTAAGACTCCCAAAATTCCAGAAAAATCACACTGGCATTTGCGACAGACTGTCAGTTCTTTGTGGCGGTTGATCATAGTTGAACTATTTTGAAAAGATAGAGACCTGCATCCACATCAATCATACGTGGCTGGCCTGGTTGCTTGCTGGCGATTCCAGTCTTTAGTTGAAACCTCACGCACTTTCTGAAGAAGGGCCCACAATGTGAACACAGACTTATGATTACTTCACATCACCTGGCAATCCACCAAGAGTCCTGACAGAAAAGCGACAGGGGCTAGTCTTGAGACTGGTCTCGTCCGCAATTTGACATACAGTTCGCATCTGTGTCTTAAACACCGTCATGGTGCAACACCTGTCATGTTGGAAAGATAGTACATCTTCCCCCCAAACATCTCAGGACATAATTTTCAATCCCCCTGATTCTAAAAATACTGAGTGAGTGATATAGATCTGCCAGTATGCCAAGGAAGGCTTGCACCATCTGCTTCATTCTGTTCCTGATGATTATTTTGGGAATGGGAGAGGATCAGATTGGAATATGAACATGCACACACACACACATGACAACAGGCCAGGAAGGGCTATACTTCTGTGGGGTTGGTGGTATATGACAGTGGAAGGAGAGGTCAGAGCACAAGTGCAGCTCCAGCATTTCCCCGATGCCATGTAATATAATCATCTGATGGAGGACAAATGTTTTACGACATTCCTGAAATAAACGATGACTTCTGACTTCTATTTCCATTGTCCCCAGTGACACAATGCAAAGCCAATTTCTGAGAGGAAATTGAATTTCCATTTTTAGTCTTCCACTATGAGTAGCTCTGGCCCTTTGTGTGGGCTCACCCATCACGTTCCATGAGCAACGTTGGGAATAAGAAGTTTCCACTCTATACACCTTTCTCACGACTCTGAAACCTGGGTTTGTTTTTCTATACAGGGGTTAAGACTCATTTTCAAAGGACCTCTAGCAAGGTGCTGATTTTTCGTGTACTCACAAAATAAGGAATAGCCTGCCGTTGAAGAGACCAGGTAGACATTTCTTTCTGGCTCTAAGAAACACTGTTTTTCTTAGTGAAAAAGCTTTAAAGGCCTTGGGTAGCAAGACTCATCCAATTAAAGAACAATCTAGATCTAGTAGCAAGAGAAAAAGATGCCCAGGAGCTTAGTGTGCTGTTTGCTTTCTTCTTACACACATACATTGTAAAACGCATGCAATACAATACAAGAATAATGGACTCCCCTCATATGTCCAATCAGAGAAAAAGATACCGTGGAGTTCGGCTAACTTAATTGAGGATTATAGATGTGGGTATTTGAAGAGGACCTCACCAGATGGCTGTGAATGCGGAGCCAATGGTTGGCTTTAGGGCCTGGTACATTCTCTAAAATTCATGCAAAATTATGGTCTCTCTGTGTGTCTGTGTGTGTGTGTGTCTGTGTGTGTGTGTGTGCTTTGCTGGTGAGGTGACCTCCTATAAGGAGAGGGATCATAAGGGTTTTTTGGTTTGGTTTGGTTTTCTTTCAGATTTTTTAAGGGACTCAAAATTTAAATGTGTTAAAAACACTGATTTTGATGGGAAATAAGAAAAAAAAATCTTTCTGGTGCTATCAATTCAATCTGATGTTTCACAAAGCCAGGGATATTTCTTAATCCATGAACCATAAATGAGGGGTCTTCAAACTGTTCATGGCAAGATGGAATTAGAGAATAATGGAATTTTCTCAAGAACTTTTTGAAGTCCTCATCGCCCCTCAAACCCATATTACTGCATCTTGCCAGATTAAAGTGAAAACAAAAGGGGTTTATAACCATAGCCTTCAAAAATCAAGCCAGAAATAACAGATGCCATTTCAGATGTTGGTGAAAATAATCCCTTGAAAGTTCCTGTTAGATAATACAGACGAACCTGTAACTAGTGAGCTGCTAATTACAAAATCTCCAAAACTAAGGAGTCATTTCTCAGGTTAAAAAACAAAACAAAAAAACCAATCTTCTATTACAATGTGTATACCCTCAATAAATTGCCCCACTCTGATCATTAAAACCCACTGATTCCTGAGCTGTTTTGCCACACAAAGACAAGCCTATCTGAGATGAAGGTCTCAAGCCATGTCCCTTGCTACTAACTGAAGAGTCCTCTCCTGCTGGGGCCAACAGACAGCCAACACCACCAATCAATTCATTTGCTAGTTCCTTAATGTGCTATGGCTGCTTATGTTGTTATGGTTCACTTCCTGGAATGTCCTTCGACACCCGGCCCCCTGCTCACCTGGCAAACCCTTACTCTTTGCTGACACTTCAGACAAAGGAATGAGTTCCTCCTCTCTGTGGTGAGGTATGAATATCGTGGGAGCACTGAAAAGGGATTATCTGGGTAGAGTTGGGATACCCCAGTGGCTTTGGTGGCTGTGGTCGACTAAAAGCCATGGCTATATTGGGAAATAGAAAAATATACGGCTAGGCAGGGCCAATGACCACAGAAGTTCTTCTGTGTTCCCTCCACACTCTCTATTCACAGCCAACCAGACATCGCCACCTTAGTGGGTTCAAAACAATCCCGCCGCAGCCTGTGCTTCCCCATGAAAGTGCTGACTGGGGTGGGGGGGTGGCTCCCCACAGTGTCTGCTCCGCAGCTAGGTATGTTGCCTTTACAGCAACATCTTGAGAAGCTTGATTGTGTGAACTCCGGGGCCCGAGCTCCTATATTCTTAGAAGCAAGGCCGAAAATAAACAAGAGAAACCAAAGTGAATTCCTGCCCTGCTATTCACGGAGACTATGAAAGAGAAAGCTGTCCTTGTGGATTGTACCGCGGTTGTAGAGCATCGAATGTATACACTAGACTTAAGACGTTTGAGAAAAACCTGGGCGCTAGCGAACCCTGTGTTGACCCAGTGAGGAGGTAGACCTAGTTAAAGGTGCCCAATGGGAGAGCAGGTAGTCCCTGCTCTGACACTTGATCAAATTAGTGAAGTTTTTCAAAACCACAGGCGAAGACAACCCAAAAGGAGGGGGGGATCCCCACCACAATTACGGAGAACACGTACCACAGCCCTGTGAAAACTGAATTCGAAGTCAATAACGAGAAAAAATGATGAATCAACCCAATTCCCCAGCCAAGCCCCCCAAACTTCTAGAAAGCTGCATGTGGCGTTGGATTCTTCCGGAAAGGGGTGTGTGTGTGTGTGTGTGTGTGTGTATGAAAGTGTGTACATCAAGAAGAGTGGTTCAAAGTCTGTTTCAGAAGCATTCCCCAGCTCTCCTGGTCTTCTGCAGGAGGGACCAATGCCCCCACGCCCTGCGGAATACAAGTCTGGACCCTTCCTTGCTGTCGAGGCCAGGAAGGGGAGATTAGATGTGAACAGGGCACATTCTGTTCAAAGTGGACATAAGTTCCCTTTTCCCTCCGAGACCCACGTAATGAGGTATGTCCTCTCCAAGGCAAGAGATTGGAGGTGTCTTCCCTAGGGAAACTGACGTGCCCTAGAGAAAGGGGCAAGTTGGAGTTCCCAAGGATTCCCCTGCACTACCCTACAAGGAAGCCCTGTTCATGTACGCACACAGGCAAAATTTACATTTTGATTTCCAAATGGGAAGTCAACAGATACAGTCTGAGATTCAAAATCAGTAGGTACTTAAACCTGGCATTTAGCAATAGTAAGGAGGAAACACACACACCGCTGCCTCTGTGACGAGAAACAGAGCTGCCCTAGAGGATGAGCAGAATCATTCCCTGGGTGCTCTAGCCGATGACCTCTCTGGGAGCAGACCGCCAGGCTTCTTTCCTGTGCCGGGGCAGGGGGATTCATACTGCCCACCTGCGGTCAGGAGCTAAGCTCTTAGTTATCATGCCACCAGAGCTCGAAGGTTGCTGAGTCACAATGAACCCAACAGCACGTCTGAGGAGAAGGTGTGCATATGTGGGTCGGGGGAGGTGGGATAGAGGGAGTGGGTACTTCTTTTGGAATAAGCCTTATGAAAAATGATTGAGCAAGGTACGTGTAAAACAAATACAAATGAAAGTTAAACTCGAAACAGTGCTAATAAAATAGACCTATTTTTCTGTAACACTGTGTGCATGTTAGAAAAATAAAGTCTGATTTTGAATTTGCTCCGTGTTTTCTGGTCTGTTTTCTTGTTGAAAGCACAGGGATTAAACGTCAGACTTCCTGGAGCCATGAAGGCTGGATGAACCCCGAATCTATTGCCCTGAGAAAATCCTTAAATCTTAAACCAAAAATATTCCTTGAAGTTTCCCGAAAACCAAACAAGAGTTTAGCTTAACTGCTAAAAAATGCCTGCCTTAAGCATTATGCACTTTTAAGAACTATCTATATAGGATTATGTTTATAACAGCAACTCGAAAGATTAGATAGGAACCTTAGGAGGCAGTGGATTTATGTTAACGAGAGAGAAACAACTCAGAAAGAGGCAGTGAGAATGTTTATACAACTGGAAGACTGTCATCGACTTCACTAAGTGGTACATGTAGAAACTGCTGAATTGGCCTTTCTGCGCATATTCTCAACGAAAAGAAAACTGTGTGTGAACATAGGCACGTAGCTGGAAGATAAGAAGTGAAGCGGCTCTGGAAAAATGAGCCAAAATAACTCCTTTTGGTTTATTCTGTGGATACTCTAACTTAAATAAGACTTATCTGGATTCATCTTGTATATATTCCTCAAAATCATGTGCTTAAAAACTAAGTTCATTATGAAAGTGGCAAAAACCCAGGCACTTGTCTATGGCTGCCTCAGGTCCAATCGACTGGAAAATAACAACGTCACAATGAACCTTCTTGGGCAGATTCTTCAAAAACTACTGTCTAACAGTGCATCCTTTCAACGGTCCCAAACTATACATGACAAACCTACTTGCTTTGACTCTTGTGATTCTGAGGCAAAGGATGAGGTAGTTAAGAGTAGGCCCGCCCAATGGGGAGTGAGATCCTGTATATTTTACCTGAGCAGAGAAGCATCTCTAATCCCAGTAAACCTTCAGATAGATGCAAGGTTCAAGAACAATGAGCTACTCAGTACCTGTTCCACATTTCTCCAAAGTATCTTCACAACATTAGCATATGGAACAGTGTTCTCATAAAAACTGCAGAAGCTTAGAATGACAATGGACTTCAGGACTATCAAGTGGACTCCACTGGGCAGACTCCCCCTTTCACCAGAGCACATTACTGCTATTTCCTCTGCTTACCTTACGCGGGTGAAGAATGAATAATGCCCATTTTGAATGAGTCCGCATGCATTGTTTTAGATAACACTATACTGATAGAAAATAAATCTGACTCAAGAAACAAAAAAATAGCCCCATATCTCCATGCAGGTAGTAGAACTTCCCCTAAGGAATAGATGAGGGTTAATATATCAAGAGTGGCATGACTGTCTTTGTGATTTCAGAGGACACTGGCAGACAAGGTGGGAAAACTAACCAGGCAGACAAGGCTCAAGACCAGGTGAGAGAAGCCACGTGGGTAGAAAAGATTGAAGAGAAACACTAGAGGTAGAATTATAGGCCTCAGACAACAAAAGACAAATCCTGAGAATCAGGCAGGCTAGGGAATCCACTGCAGCTGAGATGTTACTTCAATGAGGAATTGAGATAGGATGAAGGTAAATAAACTCCTGTTTTGCTCATCTAGAAATCTGCTTCCCTTTCCTTTTTTCTTTGGTCTGTTATGCCTTGAGTGATTTTACTACTATGATCAGGGTTGCATTAGCTGAGTTCTAAAAGGTTGTTTTGTTTTAATGAGCATTAGTATTAGTTCAGGTGAAAAGTAAAAATAGTATCTTCAAGTCACTCACATCATCAAAAATACAAGCATCTAAGGAGCCCTGGTGGCATGGGGGTTGAGCATTAGGAAGTTAACTCCGAAGTTGGCAGTTCAAAGCCACAAGCCACTCCCTGGGAGAAAGACGAGGCTTTCTACTCTGAAACTACCACAGAAGCAGTTCCACCCTGTCTGATTGGGCTGCTATGAATCAACATCAGCTCACTGGCTGTGAGTGAAGGATCATCAAGGCCAACTCACAGCACACTAGACAGGGTTTCATGAAGTAGGGCTGGGTTGAACCACTAACCTTGTGGAGTCAACAGTCCAATGCTTACCCAACCATACCACCCGGGCACATACACCAGGCATGAATATAGAGTTGGGAAGCAAAAGAAAAGGAAGGATGGAAGAGCACAAGTCTTAGGCCAAGGCCTTAATCTGCTACAATCGACGGGGTGACCTAGAGTATGTCCATTGATTTCAAAGTGAGATCATTGAGGAAGGTCAGAGATTTTTCAAAGGAGCACTTCTTGACTGGCTCTTTTCTCCTCTATCTAGTCTGAAAAGCAGTTGCAACAGTGCATCGGCAGGGAGCTGCCAAAGATCCGCATCAGAATCAGAAAACGATGCGGAATGCGAATTATCATAGCTGAGAGCAGATGGGTCTTGACTGAAAGCAGAAACTACCAGAAAGATGCTCACCTGTGCTTTGATGATGCAAAGGCACTTGACTGGGAGAGAATTATAGTGACATGGGATAGAACTATAGTGACATGGGATAGAATTAGAGTGACATGGAATATAATGGGAATGGCAGATTGCTTGTATTCATGGGACACCTACACAAAAAAACCAGAGGCAGTCTTTGCCACAGGGCAAGGGGACACTGTGTGGCCTGAAATCAAGAAAAGTGGTTGACAGTGTGGTACCCTTTCACCATACTCACTCTATCGGTATGCTGAGTAAATAATGCGGGAAGCTGGACTACATGGAGGCGGAGGAGGCATCGGGATTGGAGGAAGAGTCATTCACAACCTGTGATATGCAGAGGACCTGAGATTGCGTGGTGCGAGTGAAGAGGATCTGAGGCACTTATGGGTGAAGATAAAAAACTCAAAACCCGACCAACCTACCAACCAACCTCACTGCCACCAAGCTGATTCTAACGCAGACTGACCATGGAGGGCACGAGCAGTAGGACTGACTCTCCGAGTTGCTGCAAATCTTTAGAGGACCCATCTTTCTCCCTTGGAACACCCAGTGGATTCAAACTGCTGACCTGACAGTGAGCCCCCAAGCCACTAACCATCAAGGAAAATATCAATAGAGTTGGCCACCTTACAATGAAACACTTCCATTAAAAGACCACCAAGGATGACCTTTGTAGAAAAGCTCACTTTCTAGACTGTATATAGAAAACAAGAACATCCAAGGGAGAGGGGAGAATTTTGCAGAAAGAGGAACTCAATGAGTCAGTAAACAAATGAAAATATTCCACAATTTTATCTAGTTTAGATTCTCCTTCCTTGTACTTTCAACTCAGTTGGCCTCCCCTCTTCATTGCCCTTGGCTGGCAAAGTCCTATTTCTGGTTCAGTCCATCTCTGCTTCCTTCACGTCTGATGAACAAGGCAGGAGAAAAACACATCGTCATGCTGGCTGGTCTCACTTTAGGGACAAGACTAACGGTTTCAAAGAGGCAAGCAATCCTGTGTCTTGGTCTCAACTTCATTCCCAGTTCCCACTCTCCCGGTGATCATTCGTGGCATTCCCTTTGTCGTTACATCTCCAGCATGGTTCCACCCAGCTGTACTCTCCTTGGAGGGGCCTCCATGTTTCACCTAGACACAGGTTTCCCATGGGGGGCGATTGGGCTGGGTCTCCACCTTCACACGCTCCCTCTGACCTGCTTCACCTCCCCTCTGGTGGAAACAGATGGATGACTTACTCGGGTCTAAGTAAACCCACGGTCACCAATCAGGCCCTGTCTCCTCCTGCCTACTCCTCAGACATAACTCTAGGAAGCCTCCTCCCCTTCACGGCTTCGGCCATTTCGCCAGTTCTCATTATCGAGACAGACTATAATTCTTCCCATCCCGAAACAACAATGATACTTTGCCCCCACAGGCCCCATCCAGTTGCCATTCCGTTTTGTTTATCTTTGCAGCGAAATTCCTGACATTTTTCCATCTAAAGCAGGGACCTCAGCTCTGAACTCCGGCTCTATACCGACTGCCTTACGTCTCCATGTGGATGTTTAGCATTTCAGATGAAACTGCTGATCTGTCCCTCACCCGGACCCCTGCCCTCCATCCAAGAAAAGGGCACCCCAACCTCCTGGTTTCCCATGCCAGCAACCCTGGTGGCATTCCCGACCACTCTACTTCAGGCCCCAGCCACAGGCCCCAGCCCTGCTCAAACCACAATGTCTGTTGGCTTTCTTTCCAGAAATGGAAACACTCTGTTCCTGGACAACTTCTCACCACCTCCGCTGTTGTCATGTGTCTGCAGAAACGCTCTCGCTTGCTCTGCTATAAAAACCCCAGGTCTCCTCGCTGCTCCCCTGGGCCCTTGCCTGTGGTATCCCTGGAGAATCCCCGAGTGGATTCAGACTCTGAGCAACCCCCCTGCGAGGGCACAGAACTGCCGCCGGAGCTTTCTGGTGCTGGGGAGCTTCCTGGAAGGAGGGGAGTCTGATCTTTCTTCTGGGGAGCAGCTGGTGAAGGTTAGCAGCCCACCTGCCAACCTACTGTGTTACAGGGACTTCTCAAAGGGAGGACCGAAGGAAGGAGCCATCTGGAATCAACCACCCTCCTCCTCTTTCCATTCTGTATGTTTCAATATTCCTCGTCCAGGCGCAAGTAGTACGCTGGAAGAAAAGGCTGGCAATCTACTTCCAGAAAATCAACCACAGAGAAACCTGTTGAGCGGCGTTCTATGCTGTCATGGCTGGTGTCGCCATGACTTAGAGGGCATCGACATGACAGCAACCGCTTCTAACGACAACTCATTGCAGGGCGATGCGGGGAACAATTCCTGAAACTCAGACCCGAGCCCTCAGTAAGATTTTCTGATGGCCAAAATCAGTCATGGGGGCTTTTCCTTTGTGACAGCTGGCAGTGTGCGCCCCTCCTCCTCCCTCCCTCCCTCCCTCTCAGCAAGTCCTCTGCCGTTTGCCTGTAGGCCCTTTTAGGGTATGCATCTAGAGCTGACAGCCCTGAGCGCCTCTGTCCTGTGACTCAAGCACGGGGCATGTAGGGACCAGAACATAACTCATCAGCAGTGGGGCCCACTGTCCCGATAAAGTTACCATTGGGGGGTGGGGGTGGGATGGCTCAAGGGGCAAAGACGCTTCGGCTGAGCAGACACACAAACAACGCATCCCACAGAAGGTGGGGAGCCAACTCCTCGAGTTCAGGTCATTCGTGCCTGAGATGCAGAAAAGGATGTTCTGTCCTTGGGGGAGGGGGCTCTGATCCCCAAGAGTCATTCCTCCCAGTCAGCAAGAAGAAAGGACCGGCTTTACAGAATACAGTACATTAGTAGGGGATCCATCACAGGACACTAGGATTACAGGTGACTTTGGCCTGTCCTTTTAGAATGTCTGTCCTTTCTAGAGATGCAGGAGACGCCCGACGGCAGACAAAAGCAGAGGTCAGAACAACAGGGCACTGTGTATGGTGTGACTTGGTCTAGGGGGCACACAACTGTGCAGTGCAGGGGCCAAGAAGGAGGTCAGAGGGGGGTCTCCTACACGAGGCAGAGGACTCTGGGTTCATCATGTAGGTAGCTGGGAGCCAGGGACAGTGAGGACATTTCATCAACAGAGTACTTGACGACAAGAGAAAACCTTCCAAGTAATCATTTGCACACATCTTCCCCCAGTAACCTGGTTGTCCTGGGGTTTTAGGAAATGTTAAAAGGGCTGTACTGACATGCTATACGTGTCTTTTAACACACTAGGAGCCTGGAGCCACATTGGATTACCAGGGACACAAATGTGATGGGTACTTTTACATTACACCATTTTCCCCCAGTTTCTCAATGTCTGAGTGTCCAGAAGTTACTGTGGACCGCATGCCCAACTCCGTGAGAAACATGTAGCTTTGTGCCTGCTCTTAAGGCTCACCCCCTCTTCCCAGGAGCTGCCCAGGTCCAAGGCTGGTGTGCCTCATTTTATCTGACACGGTTACTGCACAAAGCCTGCGAATGTTCCCTGGCTCTCCACGTCACTGCCAATCAACTCAAATAAGGCAGAGCCAATTGTTCACGTAGAAATACTTCATTGGAAATAGAAACTTTCATGACTGCTTCTTTAGGATTGCTGGGTTTGCTTCCCCCGCCCCCCGTTCCCCTTCTTCTTCTCTCTTTTCCCAAACTGATAATCATTTCAGGGTTCTCCGCAGGTGAAAGGGGCATAAGGAAATGGACCAGAGCCTCCCCCTTTTCACCTTCGGGATTTTCTCTCCCCCATTCACAGCTTCCAGCCCTTTGTTTGTTTAACAAACCATTGCAATCATACCCAGTGCAGGGGGGAGGAATGCGCTCTCTCTGAGTCGCTGTCCCGCACGCAGCCTGCATGTGTGGTCTGTGACACAGCCCATCCGCAGGGCAGGCGAATTCCGCATGCTCCTCTGGGCTCCCCATATCCCTCGAGAGAGGAGGCGGAGGTGGCCACCTTACTCACAATGAGCCTCTATTCCTGCGCACCCCACCCTCCCACAATGAGTGCTTGCTGCTCTTTCCCAGATATGGCCTATAGTAATATCTTGTCCTCTGCCCAGGGAGGCCACTGCCCATCCTGCTGGCGCTTGTCATGTACAGCTCCTGAGACAGACACCACCTGGTGCGTTAGCCGCCCCCTACCTGTCTGCAGCCCACGGACTGATCACTGGGTGCACATACTCCAGGATCCTCTACTATCAATCACACTGCCAATGGAAGACACATGACAACCTTCCAGGCCTAATGAAATGGCTAGTGCCTGGTTCCTTTTCTGGTAGTGCCCGGTTCCCTTTCTGGTAGATAGGTTGGCCCCCCCGGATGGAACAACTTTCAACTTCTTGTTGAAGACATCAACATACCACCTAGCAAAACTATTTCAACATAAATGAGAAAACTTCATCAAACAATACATAGTGGTTGTCAGTTGAGCTCTGAGGGTCCATTTGTCCTTGTTTATCTAATAGTTTCTATTCCACAATCGTGTGTGAAAGGATGAAGGGCGTTATTATACCCATCTAATAGATAATGACATTGAAACCTGGATGGGCTCTATCTTGCCAATAGGCACCAAGGAATGCAACACTGCAGCTAATATCCTCAACAACCTATGCTGCCAATCGTAAGACCCCAATGAGGCTGCTGCTGCCGGCAGGTCAGCGAGTCAGTTTGGACTCCTGGAGACCCAGATACAAGAGAACCAAACCCAGTCACCAATCCTATGCCAGCTCACATTCGTTCTTAAGCTTAAGCCCATCAATGCTGCTACTCTTAGCTTCCAATAATATCACTGCTATCCATAGACACCGTAACCAGATTAATAGCTCCTTAGGGTCATGGCAGGGAGGGTACCCTAAGAACGATGGGTATAAGAAATGCAGAAAAGGTTCTAACATTGATTTCGATGGTGACTGCACAACTCTTTAAAATAGTCAAACCCTTGAACTGTACACTCCATGACTTTCATGCCAATAAAACTGTGTATATATTGACCACGATGAAGAGAAACCACATCCCAAAGTTCTGAGCGAAGTAAGGCAAGTGTCTTCCCCTCTGACATCGTGCCATGCTCCCAGCCAACTGTCCGTAAGGGCAGTGGACTTCAGCAACAGCCCTGGCGACAGTATTGCCAAACAAACCCCCGCACGGCTGGGATCCTTAGCACAGCTGGCACGTGACCAGTAGCTTTCCCGGGGCTTTTTAGTCCCCATTTCCACAAAAGGCACAGCAGTATCCTACCTCTCTTCTTTTGGACATAAACGTCGAGCGCAGGCACGGGCAGCTTTAAGGTTCTTAAATGACAGGGTTGTCAACCACACTATCCAGACCTCTGTGGGTACTGGAGTTGTGGATCGGGGTTAAAAAATACTGCTGGATTGTATCATCTAAGTCCCTGCAATGTAGGGTTTTCAGCCATGCTCTTGGTCTAGAAGGAAGACTTCAAAGAGTGAACCGATGCCTTCACAAAAAAGAAAAAGCTCAAAAACTCCTGCTAAGCAACTGAATGAATGGTTCCTTGGGGTCTGGCAAGGGAGCTTGGGGGGGAGCGGGGAGCTAATAATGATGAATACAAAGGTTCTAAAATGGATTGTGCTGATGACTGTGCAACCCTTCTTAATGTGACTGAACCATTTAATTGCATGATATGCGAATTATATGCCAATAAAATTGTTGAGTCAGTGGGATGAGTCCAGTCTTGGGAACTCAAATGAGCAGGTCTCCTCTGTCCTACATGGTCACCAAGAGCAGCCATCGATTCGATGGCAGTGAAGATGAGAGGAGAATGTAAGTGTTAAAAAAAATAAAAAAGAATTCTGCTCATTGGAACTTGGTACTTGAGGGGGAAATGTTTTCATCTTCCATGGAAACCCTTCAGAATTACCTAGAACCACCCAACCTTCTCTAGGACCACTGTGCGTTTATAATCAATTATTGGTAAGGACGCAGAGCTAGAAATACGTTTTAGCGGCGACCATTGATTGCGTACCTGCTGGGAAACAGGAAGGATCCACTGCGAGGTGGTCAAGGAGTCCTCTTGGGATTTTGTCTGAGGATTCAAACCTGTAAGGAGAGCTTTTCCCTATCTTCAGTAAAGGGCGTTGGAAAAACATTCCTGCCACCCCCACGGCCCCCATGATGCTATCACCCAAGCCCCACTCCTGGAGTGAACCCACGCCCACGATGGCTATGTGCTTTGGCATTTCTTCACTCTCTTGGTACATCAGTATTCCCAGCAGATTGCTTTGTAGTAGAAAGCAATCCAAAGTTGCTTCAGTGGGCCAATGGTTAAGTAAACCATAGCATACCCAGTCCTTGGAATTCTACTCAGGGATAAAAAAGAAAAAAAAAAAAAAAGAATGGGTGATTGGCACGTGCAATAACTTGGATGAAAATAAGCAAACTAGGCTGAATGGGAAAATGGAAGAAACTAACTCCCAAAGATCCTGACTCCTTGTGTACAACATTCTTAAATTAACAAAATCATAGACCTAGAGAAGAGATTTGGTGCTGGCTGGCATGGAGGCAAAGGGGGCAGGTGGGGGGGGGCACGGGGCATGGGGCTGTCATGTAACAAAGAACTGAGGTGAAGGAACAGTCAGTTCAGCATCACTAATCTTCACAGAGGGCAATGATCATTTTTAAACATTAAAATGTGGTAGGATTAGCTCAACTGGCCCACTACTCTTGAATTTTAAAATGGCTCACACATGCCAGATGGTCCAAGTCATAAACATTTGGATGATCTGATATATGAGTATTCAATAGCTGGATTCAAGCCCCTAAATTATAGTTGAAAAGATTTCCAATATCCCATACAACCTTGCCCACTGGAGACCCTAAAGCATTTATGTATGCATGTCCTTTGTCCTTCCAGCAACTGGTTAGGAAAAAAATCAGAAGTTGTTCTCTGCTTTCCACAAGTAGGAAAAAAGAACACATGAAATAGCTTACATAAAATATTCAAAACAGCATTCAGAGGAAATGGCAGAGTTTTTTTTTTTTAAACCAACCATGTTAAAATACCATACAACAGATATGCAAATATATCCAATGTAACCGAAAACAAATTATGAATAGCAAGTCAGAAATAACCAGTTGACACTTGTTTTCATCAAAAGCTTCAACAAATGTACACTCAAAAACCAAATTCACTGCCATCAAGTCATTCCTGACTGGGAGTGGGCCCCGTAGGGCAGTCTGGGCTTGCCTCCTCTGGGACTTTCCCAGACTATAGAACTCTTGACAGAAGTAGAAAGGCCATCTTCTGCCCTTGGGGAGGCTCATAGTTTTGAACTGCTGACGTTGTGATTTGCAGCACAAGTAACCTGTGACACTACCGAGGCTCTAGTACATGTATACATTTACCCAAGTTTCATGGCGAAATGGAGGAAGTACCTAAATTGAATTTGCAATTCAGGGGTTAGCAAACCTGGCTGTGTCTTAGCAGCAACAGAAAAAGTATTTTAAAGATAGAGGTCCCAAGGCCGTCGTGGAGAATGACTTCACCCTACAACCCAGAGCCCTGGGAATCTCTTTGCAGGGCATCCTTAGAAGCCCAGTCTGCAGCTAACTTTACACCACTGGCCTCGGACATGTGGTTGGGAACTCAATGCGGGTCACCAATTCATGATACCACTTGGCTTCTTCCAACTAAGGCCATTCCAACAAATTGATCCTCTTAGAAGTAGGGGGTGGAGGGTGTTTCAGGACTTTCTTAACAGTATGGAGATAAATCTCTGAGGAAATAAAAGCCAATGGGGGAGGCACGCCTCGTTTTACTGCACTTCGATTTATTGCACTTTATAGCCCTGCGGTTTGTTTGTTTTTTGTTTTAAACAAGTGGGACTCTGGTGGCCACCCTGCCATCCAGCGAGAACCTGTCTCTTTCCCACCAGCGTGGGATCACATCATGGCTGTGTGGCACGTTTTTTGGTAATATCCGCAAATTTTTAAGCTTTTGTATAACACTACTGCCCACTTAGCACAGGGTGCACAGGCCTTTGTTCTTTGGGAAATCCCAAAACTCATGTGACTTGTTTTATGGCTCAAATCTGGAATAGAGCCTGCAGTATCTCTGTCTGGTATGTCCGTGTCTGGTTTAAGTGATTTATTCCTTTCTTTGTCTGTTTTCACCTATCTGATCCAAACACCTATGTCCATTTAATTTATATGGGAGCAACCTTTTCAATTAGCAACTGATTCATTATGGCCATTTCCTGACTAACTCAGGTTTGGAAAGCTCTCTCGACCATTCAGATGAAAGCTGAAGGTGGGGAGGCCATTTGCTTGAATCAATCCGATAATTTGCTTTGCTTTTCTCTCTCTCCCTCCACTTTGCATGGATAAACACCTCACAGGTCATCTTCATGGCCCTGTCTCCTCCTAAGATGTTGAGCTTTTTCAGTGTTGGCTTAATTGGGTGGGCTCTGAAGGTCGGAGTTCCTTTCTTTTTTTTAAAAGAGCTTTGAGGAAACACTAAAGCCTTTGCTCTTGCCCGTCTCACAAACGGGCAACAGTCATGTCTATGTTCGGGGGGTTGGGGTGAAGAGTGGCAGCTGTCTTGCTCTTCACGGGAAAGGGAGCCGACGGTGAGGTAGGCAAACTCGGCCAGGCAGGAGCTTCACGTCATTGTGAAAATATTCAACTTTTCACAAAGAGAAAGCGACTCCTTTCTGAGCTCAACAATACTCCTTGGCCTCCGAGGGCTCACACAGGAGCTTATTCTTAAGCTGGGCAGTGAGCTTGGGGCTCGGGCAGGCAGAAGATAGAGGCCCTCTGCCCTTCCCACCTGCCAGCTTAGTGCCTGGCTCGCGCTTAGAGAGTTCACAGAGCAGCAGGGCGTAGGCAGAAAGTCATGCGCATCTTAGGACAGTTTTTTTTTTTTTTAAAAGCAAAAAGCCAATGAGAGACACCGAGGAACAAGAAAGCCTGTAAGTTTGACAGGATGCTACTTGCACACAGCCTTCCAGGTCAGAATTTAGCGTTTAGAACCAGGAAAGAAGGGGAAATGGTTTCAATGCGTCAATGAGAAAAGTGCGTGCTTTTGTATTTTTTTTTTCAAATGACTCACTAAAATAAAGCATTCCTAAATATAGATGTTTATGAGTTCCAGGGTAGCCAGAAACAAGTTGCATTTTCTAGGAACGGAGATTGCCACATACTGAACACATTAGAGAAAGCTATTTTAAATGAATGGGCAAATGTTTTTGCAGAAAGGATTTGTTCATTGACAACAGAAACTCGAGTTGCATGCATCCAGAGTGCCTCATTTCCAGAATGCATTTTTGCTGTTACAATATGTTTTTCTAGTTGTTTGCTTCCGAGAACAGCATTTAAGAACATGCCTTTCTCTCTGCTAATGAACAGGGTTAGCCACCTGCTGGGCGATCACTGAACCCTGATGAACAAAGGCTTTTCCTCTCCCTTCTGCTCCCCCTTAAACAGATCCTTCAAACTGACTTTTACTCCTCATGAGGTGAGTGGGCAAGAATTAGGCAAATGGCCCCTCCAAATACCAGGGAGTGCCTGCCTTGGCTTGTAGGAAAGACTTCTATAGCATGGAGATATGCAGGGCTTGTTTTAGCAAAGACTCTCAAATAGACTTTAAGGGTGTGTGGGGTTTTTTTCTTCTGTTTTTTTTTTGGGGGGGGGTTTGTTTTTAATCTAAAGACACATTTTTTGGACAGATTTGGTAGGTCATCAAGTAAATCTTAGTTCAAGGAAGTTCATCATTCATCAGGGTGAATGACGAGAGTGTGCCTTTGAGAGGGGGTCCCTACGTGAGGTCTTCACATTCACTGCAAAGGGTTCCTTAAGGTTTGGACAGAGTTGTGGGCCTGGCCTGGTCTTCTGTGTGTCACCTTGCTGCTGTGTGCCACCAAGTTGATTCTGACCCTTAGGGAGCCCATCAGTGACAGAGGAAAACAGCCTGCACTGCGCTCCCTCGACTCAGATGCATGCAACACCTGGGTGAGGAGGAAGGCAGGCTGGAGAAGATTCAATGAATTTGAATAATGGGGTTGGTGAAGAATCCTAAATAGGCTACAGAGGGCAGAAGGACAAAGGAGTCTGTAAGGAGTACAGCCAGAATGCTCTTGAAGACGGGGAGGATTTGTCTCACGCCCTGTGCCCAAGTGATCAGGATGGGCCAGTTCTTGGAGAAGAGCATCGTGTTGGAAAAGTGGAGAGTCAGTGAAAAAAAAAGGGGAAGACCCTCAAGAAGAAGCGACACAGTGGGGGCAACAACAGGCGACACAACAACAATTGTGAGGATAGCTCGGTGTTTTTGTTTGGTTTTGTTGGGCAAAAACACGATGAGTTGACACCAACCCCTTACAGGTACCTAATAGCAACATTTATGGGAGACACTGGTGGCCTTGAACTGTGCGCTGAGGTCAGAAGCCTTCTAAACCTACACCTTCAATCCTGAACTTTCCTTTAAATTCCCAACTAATATGTCCAACTACGGTCTTTCATCTATCAACTTACATCATCACCAGGGTTCCTGTCTACCAAGGCCTCCTCTCCTAAGACTGGCCTTTCCCATCCGACTCTACTCCCTCTCCAGAAGGCCTAGCTTAGCTAATGGCACCACGACAGCGTCACACGCTGACCAGCTGACCATCCTTGCTCTAAGCACAGGGCACACTCAACAATGGCAAGAGCTGGCAGAATTAATCCTGTTTTACTTGTGGGGGAACCGAGGCATTGGAGTTGACCTAACGTGCCTAGAGCCATAGAAGGAGGAAGCAGTTGAGCTGGGAGCTGCGTGGAGCGTGTGTGATCTGAAAGTCTCTGTTATTAATAGATCATCCCTTTCACTGTGTGGCTACCCGGCCTCTCCCAAGTCTGAAACGGAGGGTGACACCAGATCTTCCTCACTAAAGCCGTACAGATGCCATGAGCTTACCATCTCTCACCTGTTTCCTTCTCTGAATTCTCAGAGTGACCTACTGTTCAGGTGGCTTCTGCCTTTATTATTGACCTCCACATGACTGGCCAGCAACACAGAAGCTCCGTTTAGGTCTGTGATTCTTTGACAGTGTTTCTTTCTAGTCCATTTGCTACAGAAGGCCAGCTTTGAAATGCTAGTAGCCTGGTCCATCTGCAGGCAGAAACAGCCTGAAGAAGTTGGTCTTTGCTAACTGGTAAACCCAACCAGGAGATTCTGTTGGGCATCCAGAAGGGGAGGAAGGGAAAGTGAGAACAAGGAGAACCATGCTCTACTCCCCAGTGGGAGAATTCTTGCAGGGACAGCCACGGGGTGTGTGCAGGGAGGCCCAGCCTCAGGCAATAGGTTTCCAACTTACACTTCAGCCAGTGCCAGGTCAAGAGCTGCAGGGTTTCAAAATACCACTATCCTGATTGCCTGAAGACTTGAGGTTGAACCCTGTCCCCAGATACTAAGGAAATCTCCCGGTTCTAAAGCCAGGCTTTACTTCCCAAGAGGGAATACCAAAAGCCCAACTCAATCAGTTGCTGTCAAGTCGAGTCTGACTCATGACAACTGTAGATATCTCAAAGGAGAACTGCATTCCACAGGGCTTCCAGTGGCTGCTTTCTGGGGAAGATGATCACCCAGGCACTTCTCCCAAGGCTTCTTTGGGTGGATTCTAACCATTAACCTTCTGGATAGTAGCCCAGCTCATAAGCACTCACATTACCCAGAGACCCTTACTGGGAGTAGGTAGAAGGCACCTAGAAAACCCCGAGATGCAGTTTTCCTCTAGATTGACAGAATCAAGCCAGAGTTTCAATTAAGATAGATATGTGAAATTTAAAAAGCAAGAATGCCTCAGGAGTTGAACTTTGGAGAGTCAGACTTGTGGGGCCCTCAGGAAGGTGCTAAGAACCTTGGACAAGTGCCTATTTGAGCTACAGATCAGCTCAACTGCTGGCACTAGCTGTTTTAAAACATCAACAAAAATCCTATTGCAGATGGAGGTGGACTTTGCAACGGCTGACCTGGAGGCAGTCCTATGGTTTAAAACTCTCCCTGGCAGATTGAGAAGGAAGAAAGCAAGGAGAGGTGTCCGCATGCTAGCATTTATTCACAAGATTAACCCTAGGCAAATCCTAGGCAAATACTTACAGAGGGAGAGGCACTGAAAGCTACCTTTAAGACCTTTATCTCAAGCCCTGAATTACTTTATGAAGAAAGGAAGAAAGAAGGAGAAAGAAAGAGAGAAACCAGTGCTGCTAGTCTTGAGCTTCCCATTTCCAAGTCTAGACATGCCTCTGAGAACAACCTGCTGAGATGGGGGTGGGGCTGTTGATTTCCCCAAGATGGAAATGATGATGCATGTTAGACACTGAGGTGCTTGAGGGGAGGGGAGGTTCCCTCTCCAGGAGAAGGGATATCAATCCTTCATGTGACAACTTCCTCCGTCCAAAGATGTTGGTAAAGATGTGCAAACCACACCGCATGTCTGCAGGAGTTCAGATCACGGTATCAGTCAAGTCCTCAGTGGGAATGCCTGCCACCCCCGCTGCTGTGGCAGAACCGGGGAGACTTTCAGAAGGTCTAAAGATGCTACCAACTGGTGAGGATTCCAGATCAGTCAAGGGATGTCAGTCCTCAGACAGAGATTAGAGCTTCTCATGCCGAGAGCTCGGTTTAGAAGAACCAGCTCCTCAAGAAACAGCAGTTGGGGATATAATTTTTCCTGTCAAACAGGCACAGCCCTTGTCTGACAGGCATGTGGACACATTGAGAGGAAGACAGCTTGAGCGATGAGGACCTGCCTGGCGAGCAAGTGCCCAGTCTGGAAAGTAGAACATTCCCGGTAGTTAAGAGCTCACCTGCTAAGTGAAAGGTCGGGAGTTCAAACGAACCATCTAATCCGAGAGAGAAAGATGAGGCAGATGGAACCCACAGAGAGGAAGTGTTCCTCTGCCTTATGGAGTCGCTATGAACCAGAATCAACTCCAGAGCAATGGCTGTGCTTGAGCATGACCTCCAACCTTCAGAGACCCAGCAGTGGATGCTCCGGGGATGATTGCTTGCATCCAATAAAATGGGCAAATGGCAATTCTCATAGCCAAAGGCCTGTGTACGAAGAGTACTCTAAATGGACATTGATGGTTCCCTGGAAAAATATTTTCTAAAGTGTTCTAAATTTTCCCAGAATCAGAACTAACAATACTGGTAAGTACTTGGGATGAAACAGAGGCGAATGAGGGCCACTTTAGGGAAACAACCCAAGGTAACCATGGTCTTAATGCATTTTCAATTTACATGCAGGGACTTTGTGTGTGTGTGTGTGTGTGTGTGTGTGTGTGTGTGTGTGTGTAGGAGAGAGAGAGAGAAAGAGAAAGATAGAGAGAGCAAGAGAGAGAGAGAGCGAGAGATCCGATCCACATCTAGTCATGGGGAAGGTACAGGACCAAGCCGTGTTTCTTTTTGTCAGGCTTGGGGTTGCCGTGAGTCACGGGGTGAAGAGGGGACAAGGGGGCACTTTGCAGGGAGCTAACAGCAACATCTCCATTTTAAGATTATGCATTAAATGAGGGGAATTCAAAAAACTCTGGAAAATGGAATAAAAGGATAATGGAGTTCTGCCATTACCTTTGTGACCCTTCCCCACACACAAACGTACATGGAGAGGCACAATGGCTGGTGGAGAGCACAAAGTAGGGGCACAAAATGGCTGTAGCCTATTAATCCTAAGTGTCAAGAAAGATTTTACACACTGGGTCAACTCACAATTTGGAAACATCAAGAATTTGTTTCAGAATTTTATATATATATATATATATATATATATACACACTCATACACACACATACATATCGCACACATATACACACGCACATCTATCAAAGGATATAGATGACTGATTCATTGTAAGAGTCTTTCTTTAATCTGGATCACCATGGCACAATTCCAACTCCTAACATGTGCCTGTAACAATTCATCTAGCAGTTTATCCAGGGGTTTAGAGAAAATAGATCTCTACGCTAAGAAACTTACAAAGGAAAGTGGAATAAAAATTATGGCAGATTACACTCAAGGACATTTTATAAAAAAAATGTGTGGAGAGGGTCCAAGAGTCACAGTCGAACACAATGTTAGCCCTGTAGCTGAAGAGTGGGGGCAGGGAAGGAGGCAGAGTTGCTTAGGAGAAACCAGAAATGTGGCGGCAAAAAAAAAAAAAAAAAAAACCTTGAAGGTGTGAGATGTCGAGGAGCACTGGTGGAGTAGTGGGTGCCGCATGGGGCTGCCATGCTCAACGTTAGCAGTCCAGGCCCCTCAGAGCCCCCCATTAGAGAATCGGAAGCCATCTGTGCCTAGAGAACTCTATAGCCTCAAAAATCCTACAGGGTCACGATGGCAGTGGGTTTGGTTTGATTGTTTGTAGTTAGCTTTTTGGAAGACTGGAATTTCGACTCATTATCTTGAAATAAGTGGTTACAACACATCTTAATCTGGAGCCGAACTTACCCTTCTAAGGTTGAGGCACTGATGGGCTCAGGGTATCCTGGGAAACAGAGCACACAGCCAACATGAGAAGAATCCTAGAGGGGTGAACAAGGCATTGAGAAAAGACAAGGTTGGTTGGATGCTCAGTAGACACGTACCTATACTGAACAGGCACAAATTCTCGAGTACACAAGGCAAGCAAAGACACCTTGTGCTTACTCTCTCAACGAGGATGAACTGTGATGAAATTCATGCGAACCTGTTCACTACAGAATAAGTAAGCACAAGTAGGCCTGTGTCTGCCTTGCTTGCTGGGTCTTCCAGCCCTGTCTGGGATTATCATACATTTGAAAAGATGCCCTGATTCTGTAGGAAGATGCTGTGTGGGGTTTGGGAGCAAGGCAGATGCTACACCTGAAGCAGACCTCTGATGTGGTGAGAAAATGTGACGTCGTTGACTAGAGGTACGTAAATACGCACAAATAAAACCCATGTGTATCTTGCTTATTGGGTAATCCAACACTAAGACAGAATATGAGTTCCAAGAAGCCACAATGAAAAGCTCTCCCCATCAACATGCCAGAGCCCAGAGCCAGCATACCAGAGGCATGCCTTTAAACCTCTCAAGGATGTCCAGTTTTAGAGGCAAGGCATGACAAGGTGAAATACATACACTCTGAGGCCTGGAATGCCTCCATTTAACGACTGGCGCTACTTACCGTTGGTCACTTAGTGCCACCTGAAGCCACTTAGAAACCGCATGCAAATGATTTAATCTCCCCCTACCTTCCCTCCTCAGCTGTAATAGAGAGATAATGATACCTATCTCATAAAGCCCTTTTGAAGATAACATGAGTTAGTTCATGGGCAGGGAGCACTTGCAATTATTTCCTCTTAGCCTCTCGCCTTTAACAGAGATGACACGATAATCAGGACCTGTCAACTAAGTAACTCAGCACACCATCCTTTCCTTCGGGAAAAGGAAGTAAGGATGTGAGCTGGTGGGGGGTGGCGGCCGTGGTGAGGGATAGAAGAAAACAGAGACCAGTCATTGACGACCGAAAATGACTTAAAACGAAGGCAGAAAAACAGATTAGCTCATCAACCCCTCACGACCCTAGATGTAAATTGGGCTAGTTTGATGCACTTACCACAAAAGCCATTTTTTTCAAAATTAGCAAAAGCTTGTTCATTTGCATCCTGCGCATGTAGGTGGAAGGAGTTCAGTGTGAGCTAAGCTGAGGTCCCGCCTTGGGCTGAGAAAGATCTCACAGCAGGAAACAGTCAGTAAGGGAACTACTCTCAAAGAGCTTGAGTACTCGAGTTTGACAGCTTCCTTATGATAGCCCAACTTTCGGACAGGGCAGGGCTGCCCCTGTGAGTTTTGGAGACTGTAACAATGCTGCTCGCACTACCAATGGCTAATTATACGTGAAAAGTTATGTGGTTATTAAAGAGCTTTTAAATTAGTAACATCTAGTCTCGCATGTCCTTAAAGGTAACTTAATTTTAAACAGTTTATTTCAGAATACAGCCCTTCTTGCCATTCCACTGAGTGGGAAAGAAAGAAGTCTATTTTTCAACCACCAGCAAACCCTGCATTTACTGCTGCTGTGGTTGGCTGCGCTGACGTAGTCTGTTTGCATGGACAGTAAGCTGCCTAGAGGAAAAGATCGGGTATTTCCTCTAAGACAGGGGTTCTCCACCTTCCTAATGCCGCTACCCTTCAACATAGTTCCTCATGTGGTGGTGATCCCCACCCTTTTTCAACAATACAATTATTTTCGTTGCTACTTCACAACTGTGATTTTGCCACTGTTATGAATCATGTGACCCCAACAGGGGTTGCAACCCACAGGTTGGGAACCACTGTTCTAGGAGGTTTGCTTATACAGATAAGGACACACACACATCTATGTGGGCCCCTAAACCTGTTTTGATGGTTTGACTTTTTGAAAAAAAAAAAAACCATTTTATAGGGGGCTTGTACAGCTCTTACCACAATGCATCCATGCATCCACTGTCAAGCACATTTGTACATTTGTTGCTGTCATCATTCTCAAAACATTTGCTTTCTACTGGAGCTCTTGGTATCAGCTCCTCATGAGGGTTTGACGTGTCAATGACTTTTATTATTATTATTTTTTAATTATTATTATTATGAAATTTGGTGTGGCTACTATAGCAGTATTCAGTCCTGAGAAAGAGGTTCTTTTATGGAAGCCACGCATTTGAGGTTATCTTATTCTATAAGCATAGGAGCCACACAGCTGTAAGTTAACTGCGGTCACATCCTCGGCCTGTGTATATAGTTCTCTTTCTCAACACAGAGAGAGAGGAGTCTCATGGCGGAAAGCCAATGCACCAAATCCAAGAGTGCAGTTGGATTCCTGGTTCCCCATCTACCCCCCTTACCCTGCCTTTGGTGATATGTCACATCAAATGAATTCCAGAAACTGGGAGGATTGAGCTGGCGAGTTATAAAACTCAAATGCTATGCTTAATGCTTTCTTATCTACAAGTTAATACTTACGGGGGTGTGGGTAGATGAAACCTCGGTAATTTTTCCTGTTTCACAAGAAAACTGAAATCCAAGCAGAATCAGAGCCTGCTGCACTTTCATTTGTACAACTCGCCCAGCAGCCCATTCCTCAATGGCTCACAAATGTGTAAACCTGTACTTTACACGGCAGCCCTACCCAGAATCAAAAAAGAAATCCAAATAGATGGCTTTAAAAATAATTTGGGTGGTAAAAATGAAATGAAAATAACAAGAGGAAAATATTAGCCAGTTTCTTTCCTGTGTGCTTATCCCAAGCACCCCGATGGCCACCATAAACACTTTCTAAAAGTATCCCCTGCGATTTTATGACAATATTTTCCCAAAGAATGTTGACAACCATTTCCCATGTGAAGCCCTGGTCTGAAGAAGAAATCGTTTGTAACTTGAGACCCCCTCAGAATTTGGGTTTGGCCCATGATCCCGTGAAATGGGAGTAGACAGCCTTTTTCAACCCCAAGTTTCCTTGCCACTTTCCACTGATAAGTGAAGTGACGGTGTTTGGGTCTTTGCTTCCTTTGATAGGGGATTCCTAGCATTGAGAGGGAGTAAGTCTGGCTCAAGGAAATTGCCTATGGACATTTTTGTTTGCATTACCTGACATTACATTATAGTACTAAATCAAGCAAGATTGAAGCAAAAAAAAAAAAAAAAAAAGATTGACGCTACATCCATTGTGTTCACCTAAAGCTATCTGGTCAAATTCTATGGAGCTCTAAATGAAAATCTTTTCCATATTCTTACTTAACAAACAAACAAGAACCGAAATATTGTGCTAAGATTGATATATAGGAAGAAATATAAAAAAGCTCTTGGGTCTGAAAAAGGCAATGATACCCTGTCTTGGAACAGCCCCCTTTGGAGGGGCAAAGGAATGCCCCACAAATTGCCAAAAAAAAAAGGGAGTGCTCCACAAATTGCAAAAAAAAAAAAAAAAAAAAGTAAGCCTGAAAA